>BLXT01000687.1:20526-37217 GCA_019648995.1 Plakobranchus ocellatus | reverse complement strand
AGAAAAACATCCCCTTTTTCTACGTCATTTACAGATTCTACCGTCAGACTGGAGGGCATCAAGATGTGGTTTTGACCCCGATTTTCGATGAAGGAAGTCAAAATTCTAAAAACAGCAAATCTGATATCGATAAATATCTCTCTAATATTTGAGACAATGTCTTTGGCAACAGGTGTGAAAAAATCGGTACATAAATCTCAGAGGAGAGAGATTTTTAGTGATAAAAAAACTTGTGCTGAGGAAAAGTCAATTCAAGTTGCTGTAGAAATAAGCGAATATTTTAAAAAATTATAAATATTATCTCAAAAACCACATATTCTTTTTTTTTTACCGTCAAATTCACAGCAGACATGTCCAATGACGCCAAAAGTGAAAAAAAGTAGAAGCAACTAGTTTGGTTTAAATTAAAACCGTGAGTAATCTAATGCACAAACCGTGATCAATACCTTCACGATATGCACAAAAATATTTGATACCCTTACCAAACTGTGCGAATTTTCGATTTTTTTCCATGAATCAATACCATACATTTACCACTATTCAGAAAGCAAAAGACAGGCCAAAACCGTGAAATCTATACTGGGTATAGTCTAGAAGTCAGGTACCTACCACCCCCCCACCCCCACCCCTCCCACCTATCCCTTTTAAAAATAGATGACTCACTTGGTAGGATGTTGCTGAGTCTATCCTTGCCTTTGTTGGCTAAGATTTTTTCATTTCCATAGACATGCTCAGCCCCGTCTGATTGTTTATGGGGCATAATGGTGTCTTCATCACATACTGCTGCCAGGTCCTGATTGGAGAGAAGGACTTTTGCAGTAGGCGAATGTGTGTGTGTGTGTGTGAGAGGGAGAGAGAGATAGAGAGAGAGGGAGAGAGAGAGAAGGAGAGAGAGAGGAAATGGCAAGGGAAAAAGAGAAGAGAAGAAAGAGAGAGGGACAGAGAAGAGAAAGAGAGAAAGATAGAGAGAGAGAGAAAGAGAGAAAGAAAGAGAGAGGAGCGGGTTTAGAAAAGAATAAACAGAGATTTAGATTTGTGTATATAGCCTGTCTTGTCCACAAAAAAATGATCTCAGGCTTGAAACCCTTCGTCAAGCCAGGACACCAGTGGTTATTAAAAAAAGGGGGAAAAGAGAAAAGAGAGTGAGAGATAAGGGAGACAGACTCTCTCTCTCTCTGAATATATATATATATATATATATATATATATATATATAATATAAATATATATAAAAATATATATGAGAGATAAATAGAATAACAGATATAGAGAGAGAGAGACAGAAGAGAGAGAGAGAGAGAGAGAGAGAGGGAGAGGGACAGAGAGAAAAAGAGAAAGAGAGAGTGTGTGTGTGAGAGAGAGAGAGACTTACATCAAACTCCTGCTGATAAGTTCGTGCAGACTTGTCAGTGCTTGCACCTCCCTCAAGGCTCTGGAACTTGGCAGAAATATCCTTGACCCTTATGTTTGTGCCAGAAGTCATGTGACCAACCAGAGCAGCCTTATGCAGAAATGTGTACTGAGCCTAGGAATGTTAATAATCAAAAGAAGAAATTTATCGTTTATGTTGAATTTTGAAAGGAATAAAAGAAAAAAACAAACACCACAATATTTCTGGTAGAGAAAGCTAAAGAATAGATGTCAAAGAAAAAAAAAGATGGAGGAACCCTTTTTATTTTTATCAATATGGAGATTGAGTGGGTCTCCTGTAGTGCATATTCGCGTGGGAATGGCTTTGTATACATTTGATGTGGTTCAAGATATAAATGTCGCCGCCTCGAATCTCTTTTAAAATAAAAAAAAACCCCGAAGTTATCTATTATAATTAATTTTATAAACTGTCAAATTAATATGTCTTGTCTTTTGAGGAATAAAAATACTTTATCTGTCCAATTTGTTAAATTCTGTCAAAAGCGACGATAGGAAATAAGATTATTGTTCTAAAATATAACAATTATAGTCCTACGATAAACGTCATTCACCTTTCATTTTTTTCTTATCTAGATCAAGGAAAAATTTTTCAGAGATATTAAAAAGAGATTTTTTGCAATGTTGAAACCAGAAACAACATCTAGATAGAACTTTGAAGCGATGACTTACTTGGATTAGTATTCTTTTATGCACGATTTTATTCCGCAATAATAGATAATTAGAAACATAGGCAAAAACTAGCAACTTCGATGAAATCTTCTTTTTTATATAGAGTGTTTAGTGAACAATATAATCTTACAACTGTCTGTATCATGTGCATTCGGTCCTGACGCAGTTTATGCAGTGTAGACCTGAAGTCCATCTTTCCTGTAGCTTCTGCTTCCTTCAGCAGATTGCATAGAGCAATGAATGTGCCAGTCCGTCCAACTCCGGCACTGCAAATTTAAAAGATATATTGAAAGAACAAATGGCTAATAATAATATTCTTCTTCTTAATAATAACAATAATAATAAATATTCTAAACAAAAAGAAGCTCTAAATATGTTTAATGACTAGTGTTATCTTCAGAGAAAGAAAATTACATTCTCAATAAAAAAATAAAATAAAATAGATGCACATATTCAGACCGACAAAAAAGTAGAGAGAAGATGTAAACGAGGAAAGGAGTTGGGTATAAGTGTAAACAGAGAGATTATAGACAGAAGAAAAGAAAAGATAGGTGGGGTTTAAGCCAATGTTGACTGTAACAAAAACTACACTTAGGGCTTACTATTGAACGCACGTCAACTCGAGAATTCTAGAAAGACCCAGTTTAGGGAAGTTTATTTATGCAAAGCAAACGAGAATTCATTACGTAAACGAACGTGACTCAAGTTCTATTTTTAGCCTAAGAATTTCCCTAATGTCTTTTCGAAGACTGCTTTTTTGTTATTTTAGGATTATGATGTAATGTTCTAGATCTATATTTTCGAACATTCTACGCTTGGATTATGGGATAGATTTCCAGAAATTTGTAGAGTTTTCTTTTGAAAAAAAAGTATAAATACCGGGAGAAGATTGGTGAAAGTATCACACAGAGCAGGCAGAGAGTTATTAGAGATAACACAGAGTAGGCAGAGAGTTTACAGAGATCACACAGAGTACGCAGAAAGTTCACAGAGATATCAATGTATAACGATTACGCAGATTCATAGAGCTAGGTCTAGTTTTTTTTTACCGACGGCCTATGTGAATATTGTCTGATTTGATTTCCTGCTGTTGAGTTCAATAAACCTTTTTCTTTACGTTCTCACACGATCTCCAGAGTTCCGTTATTTTTCAGCTAGGTCTATATCGATCTAAAGAACTCAACGTCCCACATCAGAGGTTTTATCTACCTTTTATTTCTGGTGTTTGCGACATTGACAATCGATTGAAATTGGCATAGTTCTAGATTCGAAAAGTGTGGTAAGATTGCAGTACGCATTGATCATACATGTATAAAAAGCTTGAACCCAGTACCTGCAATGTACCAGCAGACGTCCATGCCCAGGTTCAGCCATGACTCTCTGCTGAAAGTCCACCAGACCCCAAGGGTTTTCCGGCACTGATTTATCTGGCCAGGCAGTGAAGTGGAACTGGGTCACATCCCGTGGCGATTCATCTCCCTGTGTTTTGAAATAAGAAAAAGGCATTTTGGTTAATGATTTTAATTTCTGTTTATTTCATTGATAAATCTTGTCCAAGTTATGTAGGGATGATACAGCACATACTTCCATTACGGTGGCAGATACTCAGTCATATTGTGAGAATCGTCATGCGCCATGAGGCATCATTAACTCAGTATAAAAAACAACAACGCCCAATTACAAGAACGCACAGGCTTTTCTCCAAACTTTTCCCGTGTACGACCAGAAAAAAAAATAATGTAATGATTCCTTTTGGAACAAATTCTGAAAGAAAACTTTTGAACCAGCCTTGAAAGCCCGAGATTAATGTTGCTTGTAAAATTTGCTGTAGCAGTGACAAAAAGCCTAATACAAATATCAGTCAAGTTGAGAACTCGTATAACTTTACAATATGTCAATGAAGTTTCCTGGAACAAGAAACCATTACTTTACCCATACAGATTGGAAAATCCACTGACCTTGCACAAGCGCAGGTGTCTGATAGTGTATTCAGAGAACACTTGAGTGGTCAAAAGATGCATTTTAATCTCGCCAAACGTTTTCTCTCCATCCTCTGGCCAGTACATGGTGCATTTTATCTGAAATCATGGAAAATATTTATTGGAAGGTGCATAAACATATTACACACCACGGAAGTTAGCACAGAGCATATCCATAAACTGCATATTTGTTTTGAAAGTCATAAAACAATGACAATAAATGTTTATAAGAACAGGTCAATTCAGAACGTTTAAGTTTTATCTCGTTAGGATGTCGATGTGTATTTCCTATGCGCTTTTATTAAAAAAAATGAAACGACTTTACAGAATAACCTCTGACCTTTCCAAGCTCAACCAGATGGGTTAGCATGACGACACGGCCAGTGTTTTGTTCCCAGAGCATGCGCACAAAGTCGTTCAAAATGGCGTCATTAGGGCCTGAAATAGTTGATGTTAAATACACGACAAAAGCATTATTATCGTGTCGTGTTTAGTGTGATGGAGAACACCAAGACTGTAGCTAGTGTTTGTCACAGCTATTAATCACTTTAAAAAGAAAAAAAATTGTAGAAAAAGACTGTCTAGAACAATTTTATATATAAAGAATGTTATTTTATAGCTATACATCACTAGAAACGTTTTGGTGCACATGATTCAAAGAATTCATCAACATGAAATGAGTAGACTACGGACTGCCATAGTATGCTTTGTTTATTGCAGAATTGTCAGCTGAATAATCGCTTTGTCCAGAAAAGTTAAAAAAAAAAACAACAAACGTATCTCAATGTAAGCATTAGTAAGATTGAAATGTAATGTGTTCTCTCACCTTGCGAGGCGATGAAGGTCTCACAGTCGTTGTAACCCTAAAGAAAGATGGGGAGAAAAAACTTCAGAAAAGTGGTCCTGCGAGTTTTTTGTTGTCAAAGATTATCCTGATTATATACAAAACAGAAAACAAAAATGGCACGAAAATGACATACATAGTCCAATTCGTCTTCTGAGCGAATACTTCAAACATAGTTTGGAGATCACACCAATCCAATCGCTACAAGAATGCTTTCAAAAACAATTTAGACTATCTGATCACTTCTGTTGGTCTTGCAGCTAAAGATTATAAGCGTTCATTATCTGTTGCTTTAGTTGTTGTCAATGTACATCCATTGCATTTTCTCATTTCCAAATAATGTGACATGGTAATGCTCCAAGTATCAACTCAAGAACAAGCAGAAAAATATAATCTAAAATTGCAAGTACACAATGCCTCAATGCAGATTTGGGAAGCATCAAAATCAGAATCTTGATCTTGCGTGATGATAAAAATCCATGCAGAAAAAAACCCTACATAACTTGCACCATTTGGCGCCTTTTAAATTAAATAATCTTAGGCTAAAGGACGGGCCTTGATGAATTAGAATTCGCCACATACGTCTGCAGATTTCAGCGCCAGTTCTTGACCTCTAAGCCCTTGATTCTGAGCGTGTTAAGTCATGTATAGTGCAAAACGAACGTACTAATAATTTACCTTCACATATGACGCGTTGATGTAGTCAGCCAACTTTCTCTTCTCGTCGACCTCAAGAAGAACCCTGTTTGTGTCGTCTGGAGAAAAAGTTGAATTTCAAAAGATATAAAGAGCGAAATTTCAAGATAGTAAAAAGTCAGAAGGACTGATTAGCAGGGCAGAAAAAATGGCACTTTTTTTTATCGTAACAAGTCCCCAAACTTGCAGATATAAACAAAGGTTTATTTCGTCCTCTATTAGACTCTCAATTGGCTTGATGCAGAACCGTTTATGTTAAAAAAGATTATTTGATCCTTCTGTTTAACATTATCTTCCTTTCTGTGTGAAAAAAGAATTGCGATTGCGACCTGGAGGCTTTTTCATTAAGAATAGCTATGTTTCTAATCTCAAGTGCAACGACCTTCCAGATAATGCTTGCTGTGTGTACAATCACTTGGGAATTTTAGCACAACGTATTTGACCTCTAGGCAGGCGCAATCCATTCTCATTTTTATGAAATACAACTTTTCTCTTCTTTCTGCCCAAGAGACAGAGAAAAAAGAAAGAGACACAGAGAGCATAAAGCGAGAGAAAGATAGAGAAAGAAACACGGAGAGAGAAATAAGATGAGATTGAAAAAGAGCAGAATACATGTAACGAAACTCACATATCACTATGTCAAGATAGAGAAGAGAACTCACATGGAATGATATTCTTGTATCTGTTCTTCTTGCTGTTCCGAGCCGCTACCCCGTGGTTTTGGTCCTGGCCTAAGTCCATCGGAATCGCCTAAATAATATAATGAGAAGGCGAAAAAAAAGTTAATGGTAACAGGACATGACGTTCAAACATAAGAAGAAATGTGCAGGCGTGTTCGCTATCTCCAACACCAGAAAGACCAAAGAGGGAAGAAAGTAATGAAACCGAGCCTTCGTTTTACTGGTTTTCATCTCTTGCTTAATACATTTACGCTACTGAAGATGATGAGGGTATTTATAATAGTGATGATAAAAGACCTTATAGTTGTAACTGATGATAACATTCATTGAAATATACAAAATCTGATGTGTAAAGATATTCACGAGGCACCATTCTCGTACATAGCCTTTGATTTTCAACTTAACAGGGTCAAGGGATTGAGATAACATTTGAAAGAGCAATGAATTCATGATGCGTTTTAAGCAGCAACACCGTCTCTTTTACCACAGAGATAGTCTGATCTCAACATGCTTCTCAAATCAAAGTAGTATTTTCGATCTACAATGCAATACAGATCTTTACCATGAACTCATCCTTGAAGTGTGAATCTGTAGAATGTTGATGTAGATACGCCTTCAGGTCTTCCACTGGCACAGACGTGTCATCGGTTAGAATGTTCGTGTATGGATTCTCTGATGATTCACTCTCTTTGTCTTCTTCTGATTCTTCTCCATCATCTACTGGAGACAGAAACCATCGAAAAATGCAAAACAGAACAAAGAGGCATTATCTTAAACCTCGATATAGACAAGTAGGAAAAAAAAAAACAACAACTGAGAGTAGAATCTATACTCAAACACACGCACATACACAAACACTCACAACAAAATTGTAGTCGCTGGGTCGGATTATTAATTTGTAAGGGAAATTTCAACAAATATACCAAACACAGAGTAAACTCACACACTTTTCGCCATAAGGCTTTATCACGCATTTTAAGTATTTTTTCTAATGAAGCCTTAAGGCGAAACATCAGCTTTTAAGTATACTTTGCATTGTTCAAATTTGTTTAAATAAGTTTCAAGTTGGTGGTTGAACTCTTTTGCTAACTTTTTTTCATTTTCTTTAACCACCATAGCATCTGCAAGATTTAAACTTATTCATATGTTTCCGCAGTGCATATAGTGTGTTCTTTTCTGCCTGAAATTTCAAAGCATACACAGAATGTAGAATTCCTTGATAGTTTACCTTCTTGTGCCTTAGCAAAAATGACGGAGCGAGGCTTGGATTGTCTTGATTGTGGTCTTGAAGGCCTCTCGGGTTTGCCTGTGTCTAGAGCAGGATTAGAATATGTATTTCCAGTCTCTACAGTCGGTTCTATCATACTTCCATCCCTAGACTCGTGCTTTGCTCCACTGCGACGCCTGAAAAATGAAATACAAATACAAACCAACAGCAAAACAATACAAAATAAAAAATTAAAAAAAAAACGCAACCATAAGTGATCATTTTAGGATGTAATGCCAAACAGGAATCCTTCATCTCAAGAAGCCTTTACAACTTTATTAAAACTCTTTAGGTTTCCTTTATTCATCACATGCATTTGGGACTTAAGATTCATTCTTACGCCAAAGAGGCTTTGGTGTCAACATCTCCATATAAAATATGCGATAGGTTAGGCTTTATCTCTGCGAAGGTGCCAAAATAGCCTGGCATCATTAAAACGTAAGCCGTCTATTTGGAAAACGCTTGATCAAAGCGAAATCTATTGGTAATTTTGATTCCAATCTAAGTCAGCACTGAAAAAGCATGTCAGAGGAACACACCTCAGGTCGGAAATGTGACTACAGGTAATGAAAAGGCCATACACATTGCAAAGAAACGATTGGTAGTGATAGAAGAGTAATATATCATAGCGCTTCACAGTAAAAGAGAGAGAGAGAGAGAGAGAGAGAGAGAGAGAGAGAGAGAGAGAGAGACAGACAGACAGACAGAGAGAGAGAGCGGGAGGGAGGGAGGAAGATGGAGAGAGACGGAGAGACAGAGGGAGAAAAGAAGTTAAAGATATACACTAAAATAATGATGGGAATGACCGAAGAAATCATTTAAATCAAAAGTCAACAGGTAATGAAAAGAAGAAATTTTTTTTTAAGGTAAGGAGAAAAAATAAATAACACAAAGGATGATGAGCAGATAACCAGTTATGTATGTATTGAGAACTACTGATTGTACTGGAAACAACAACAATATTGACCAGGATACGAGAGAGTAACAACTTTCGAAAATCCTCACCTCCAGCATAGAATGCCAACAATGACGGCAGTGATGACTACCACTGCAACAACAGCACCAACTATTGCAGGAATTAGTGCTCCACCCCCGCTATCGCCTCCTTCTGAGCTCTGCTCCTCTACAGAAAAAGTTATATAATATGTCATGGGTCGCATGTATTTTTTTGTTTTGCAATTTAGATTTTTAAAGTATTTTAAAATTACCCGTGGAAATAATTATTCCCGTATGTTGCCCTCTATATCGTTCGTTTTCTACTACTCATTTGACAAGAGGTGACGATTTTTTTGGATACAAATGGCTTTAATATTCATGGTCTATATTGACAGTTCGTTCTCCCTAATTGGCTGCAATTTTTAGATAGAATAGGCATGAGAGCAAAGTTGTTTCGACTGATCCAACACAACTGTGACCTACTGGTGTTTCCATTCAAATGCAAATTCATAAACAGCCACAGAGATGAAGCCGAAACGGCAAATTGTATCACAGAATGACAAATCGAATAATGTCTAGGCCTTTTAACTACATTCGTATGATGACCTTTTAAACCATACAATATATCAAATTTACAAACCAGCGTCACAAAAATCTCCACTCCAGGAGTCTATGCATTCTGAACACTTTCCATCTGTGCTATTACACGTTTGGTTCAAACAGTTCATGCTGCAATTCTGGTTACAACGGGAGCCGTAGGAAGCATGTGAGCATTCTGTTTTGAAGTTTTGAAAGAAAATGCTTTGGATGAAGCTTGAGTTTGGAGGGTGAGCGGTTTGGAGGGTAAAAGGGGAAAGGAAAAAGGAAGGGGGAGGCGGGGGGAGGATAGCGAACTTATTTTGAAGACAAAATGCACTAGTTTCTACGATGCATTGATGCAAGGCATGTATGTCACTAGTTTCTACGATGCATTGATGCAAGGCATGTATGTCAGTGAACAGTTGATTTCTATGGCCGTGTAAAGTTTTGACAACATGAGAAAAAAAAAAAGTATTATTTATAACAAGATTAAACAAGCAAAATATTTATCATTGACTTTAACACAAAAGTTGCATAACAGCGATTTGAGCAAGTGCATCACAGCCATAAATCTGATCTGTAATGGAAAAAAATAACAACTTCAAAGGCAAAACAATTGAATAAAGTGATCACTCCACAATAGTTACTTTACTACTAAAATAGTGGAAATCAATCATTGAAAGGCACAGCGTGACGATAAGCAGTACTTTTTGAAATACATTGGCTTTTCTGTGAAAGTAATTTTATGTTAAGACACAATGACAATGAAGATGATGAATTCCTAGAGATTACAAAGGCAATAAGGCAGGGATCGTGACAGATAATAGTTATGTGGTTTTTGCGTAGCAGCGACATATATTTTGAATGATATAGAGAGGTACATGAACAATACAAAAAGAAGGACGCGGTGCCAGGAGTGAAAACATGTAACTGCACAATAACAACTATTAAAATGCATTCGTTTTATTATAGCTTGGAGCTTGACTCTTTCAGTCAAAATTGCTGTTTCTTGCCTTCCTTCTCTTTCTCTCTGTCATTCTTAACACATCAATCTTTTATATTTTCAGATTCAGTAAACTAAAAAGAATCACTTTTGTTGTCACTGTAAGCATCTCGAAGGAGTAAAAAAAAATACTTCAATTGAAAAATTCTCACAGCTGATCCTTTATATGCATATCTTTTGTTTCAATATCTTGCACAGATCAATGTACAATAGAAACATTACTCTGTTTCTACACGCCGTCAGGTTCGTTACTTGCATGAACGTGAGCAAAAATGCATGCAGCTTTCATAGGATCAGCAGAATACTTTATCTGAGCTTCAGTGGGTTAGCGGCTGACTTGCCAAATGCTGAACAACACTCAAAAGACACAAACAATCTACTTCTATGTCCGAGATATCCGATAAGTAGGTATGCCATTTCATCTGTCCGAAATACGGTCTCAGGTAGTTTTGGCCAGAGAGGGATATCGTCCTCTCGGTCCACTTACTCCATGTCATTGTTAGGAGCCTATCTTAGCTAATGGAAGATGCAATATCTCCACTTTGAATAGTTCATAAAAAAGGATCTTAAAACAATTATGTCGCCATTACTGGCGTTATCAAAAGCCTCAATTACATTAAGATTTGCATCAGCATTTCTAATAAATACTATTCAGTGATATTGTCTGTAATCGTAAAACTTCGACCATTTAGGGAAATGCGCTTTCTGATCGATGACCTTTCCTTCAGTTATGTCAATACACACGAAAATTTGGTGTCTGTCTTAGACGCCATCGGCTACTTGTCTGCAGATCGCTTCACCCACAACATATATTCATAAGAGAGTAGTCTTGTTCATAGAGTTTTCACTATTTCATCCATAATAATCTTAGTCCACGCTGTCTTGAGGGAAAGGATGCAAAATAACAAAACTACAGTCAGGAATCTGAAATAGTGAAAATAAAATAAATTGCATAAGTTTTTTATGTATGTCTATATCACGCTGAATAATTTTCTAAACTACATTCTAGAGTCTTTCGGCGAACGAATATTAAATCATATGGGTTAACATAAATGTTTATTTCCTGGTAAAATAGCGGGAAAACACATAAAGATACAAAGTATGTCTGGCAATGTTGAGCCGCAGAAATGTTTACTGAACCACAAATTGTCCTATATGGGATACAAGCCAATGAAATCTGTGGACAATTTTGAAGTCTATACTACAATTGTATATTTGTGGACTTTGAATTTTATGTCACGTAAAACTCCTGAACCACAGGACAGAATGACTATAAATTTAATATGAAAGATTAGCTAAGGCGAATTATGTCTAGAAGTCCACATTCTACGTCCTTCTAATTTTTTGTTTTTATATTGTTTCCTCAAAATATAAGTCAGAATTTTACGATCAGCCATGTAGCTACCTTTCCCATATATTGGCCTAAATTTTCGGTTTATAATTGTTATTGAGGCCATAGAGATACACTTATTAATAGCTTTCATTCCTGGCTGCTTTGGAGGCGAAAGTCTAGATTCTACCTTAGATATCTAAATCAATGCGTCATTGTTTAGATCGAGATAAGCCTGATTAGGTCTACAGATCTAGATTCAAGGACTTATTGTAGCTTTAGATCAACGAGAATCTAGATTTGAACTAGCAAGAATTCATTACTTAAATCGTTCAGGAGTTTTACGAAAAACAATGTTCAAAGTACACAAATGTAGAAAACTAGTTGCTGTATAACCCATTGTAGAACGGGTGAGGGAAACAAAACCACGTGATTCACATATATATATATATCTGTGTGTGTGTGTGTGTGTGTTTGTGTGCTATGTAAATCATGTTTTGTAATATATCACTTAGATTGGTGTCAGTATATTATGCTTTAAACATTTAAAAGTCACAAAATTGTCTACAAGTGTCCCATAATAACGGTAATGGCAACGTCTTCGACTAGTATGATGGCGATGATGCTCGATGATGGTCACCATCTCTAACCTGCTTATTAAAACAATGCTTACAATGACGGAGAAAAAGAAAATAATTCTCACCTTAAAGTCTTGTATAGGCGGTCAGTAAGGAGACATATTTTTAAAAGTAACGGAGATTTAAAAAATGTGAAACTTTTAAAAGCTCTGGTGCTGTATTTTGTCCTCACTTGCCTCAGGATTGGCTGCTCTGTTGCTTTTTGAAACACCACGGCAACTAAAGTCTTTTCTTGTTGTTCATCACGTTTATAATAATAAAAAATCCAATAATAATAGTGTATAACCATATGTGCCAGACGTTACCCCGGGCAGTACTCCTGATAAAAAGAGCGTTTACACAAACCTCACAGTGGGGTTTTCGGTATGAGCGTTGCAAAAGTACTTGAGTCTTGCGGGTTGAAGCATTCGGTGCTGGAAATAACAAAGCCCGAGTTCGAACATATCGAAAACAGGATGTGTTGTTACATCTTGTCTCACAAACCGTTTCATTGCGGAGTATTTCCTGCACCGGAATTGAGCAGGTTTTATTTGATATGACTGAAACTTGGTCCAATTTAAGATAGCCAAATGCATATCTATATGGAATATGTAATTGAGAAATACAGTCTGTTGGGCCTCTTATCCTATCTATCAGATATTGCAAAACTGCTAAGCCTAATTTTGGTGCAAATTGTCAGATAAGAAGACAAAACAAAAAACAAAACAAAACAAAACAAAAAAACAACATAAAAACCCCGAAAAAACAATAGTGCGATTGTGTTGAATGGCATACATTCATTGAGAGAGGCAACCGATTGTTAAGGTCACGTGACACACCGTGCACGCACAGCGCTTTCACTAGCTAGGCCTTGGCGAAACGGCAAAGACAGAACCCAATTGAAGGATTGCAAAGTTTACACGATGCTCCGTGGTTTTTTGTTTTTCAATTTAAAATATTTGAACACAATAGATCATCTCAATGACACACATCAAGTTTTAAAGTTAAAATTGTGTTTTAAGTTTGCAATAGTCTGTCTATCCTCTGTAATCACATCCTCAACACTTTCCCTCCACAAACTCCACCAATTATTCCTCTTGCTCTGCTACTCCACTCTTTCCCACCCCATTAACTACCTGTTAATAACCGTCATTTTTCTTTCCCATGCATCATTTTTGTTCTGTCGTCTGTGGCGTTAAGGAAATGATGAAGCCAATAAAGGCGAAACGTTTTTCATGTGTACAACAATTGTGTTACTTTTTTTTTTGTTCAATAGAGTTCAGTTTGTAACTGTTTTCATATACTTAATTTGTATCGATTACTACAGACACACAGGTATCCCCACCCCGGATCCTCAAATTTCTTGTAGTTGTTTTCGAGCGTGGTCAAACGCTTTGATATGTCTTACTGCTTGATGAAAACCAGCGATCTTAAAAATATAATTAAATAAAAATTATCTGTATGGTCTATAAATTCAACTTGATTTGCACATAATAATCATATCAAAATTTATGTAACATTGGGTCAAAACTATTTTTGCAATAGCTCATGTTTAGGCCTATGGCGATGTAATTTTCAATAACTTCAACATAAAAAAAACAACAAAAATCCTGTGAAGTGCATACTTAAATACATTTCTAAACTAGTGCAGAATTTCTCTAGTATTGAGATCTTGATCTAGAGTTCTTGATACGTTAAGATCTAGATCTAGATATCTAGTCTAGCCATAGAGATACAGAGTCTAGCTTAGTAGCCTATTACGATAACAGGCTGATAATTAAGTTCCGTTTGCTAATATAATTTTCGTCACATCGACCTAAAATTTCATGCATATACTCTCAAACCATTTTTCTAGGCTAAACGAGAATAACAAGTTTATGTGACGTCATTTGTACTCATAATGCAGTGACGCGCAACACGTGATGGGGTAGCCATGTTTATGAGACAATGGCGACTTCCAACGACCTTCTCATCAAACAGCGCTCTGTTATCGAGTTTTTGGCAGCTGAGGGATGTTCTGCTGCAAACATTCATGCAAGAATGAAGACAGTTTATGGTGAAATGTGCATTTCAGACTGTGCAGTTCGCAAATGGGTGAGAATTTTTAAAGGGGAAGACCCCAGAGAGACAATTCTGCGAAATCGAAAGCGTTCGGGTAGGCCCCTTTCCGTATCGGACACGGCTCATCGAGAGAAAGTTGACTGCATGATTAGAACAAATCGAAGGGTCACACAAAAGGAAATTGCCAATGAAGTAGGCATTTCGAAAGAACGAGTGCACCATATCGTCACATCTGTACTGGGTTACCGAAAAGTCTCTGCCCGTTGGGTCCCAAGACAGCTCACTGTAGAGATGAACGCGCAGAGAAATGACATTTGTACTCAACTCTTTTTGCAGAAGGAGAAGCATTTCTGCAACGCATTCTGACTGGAGACGAATCCTGGGTCAACCACTACGATCGAGAATGTAAAGCCATATTGATGGAGTATAGGCACAAAACTTCTCCAAGTTCAAGGGAGTTCAAGGTTGTTGCCTCTGCAAGAAAGGTCTTGTTCACCGTTTTCTGGGACATGGAGGGAGTGGTCCACATGAGATTTTTTTCTGGAGCAAGGGCAAACTGTGAACTCTAAGCGATATATTTTAACACTCCGAGCTCTCAAACTCAGACTCAGACGTGTTCGGCGTGATAAAAACTCAATCCTGCAACACGTCATTGCGCGCCCGCACACCAGTCGCCAAACTCAGGACGCCTTAATGCAGCTGGAAGTTACGACCTACCGCACCCTGCATACAGCCCCGATCTTGCCCCCTCTGACTATTATTTGTTTCCCCAACTCAAGAAGTACCTGAAGGGCCATCACTATAACAACGTTGAGGAAGTTATCGCAGATGTTCGCAGATGGTGCCGTGCACAGTCGTCTGAATTCTTCGCTGACGGCGTGCGCCAACTAGTGAAACGATGGAGGCTGTGTGTTGAACGCAACGGTGACTACGTCGAAAAATAGAGTGCTAAGTGTGTAGCTGAGATATTAAGCTTTCGCTTGACATTTCGTTTATGTATATGCTGTGAAAATAAAAAGTTATGATTAAACGGAACTTAATTATGAGCCTGCCCTCGTATTATAAATTTTGTGCACCCCCTCCCCCAAATCCCCTAATTGATTCGTCTTAATTTATGAAATCCTGGTTGAAATTAAAGGAAGATTCTAGATCGTGTGTACGCAATCTCGATCTAGATCTAGGCCTTTTGTACGCCTACGGTATCGGTATATTGTTAAAGATGACCGTTGAAAAAAAGCAAAAACTGTTAAATGGAGAAATTGGTGGGATTGCAAGAAGCAAAGTCTTTTAATGTGTAACTGTTACAGTGAAGTAAATTTCTAGGTTCTACATTTAAATGTTGAATTGAAGATGCTGATGTATATTATCTGCGAAGTTTTGGTAGGTAAAGCAGCTTTTCTCAAAGTTATCTGAGCATACAGCAGAGTAAATAATGGGCACAGTGGGCATAGTTTTTCCTTCCCAACTAATTCCTAGACAAGATCGTGTTAATTCTTCGCGTTGAAAGGAAAGCGGCGAAGGCTCAATTTTCCAGTATTTTCTAAATCTGCTTGGGAGTCAGAGCACCCGAAAGTAGTATAATATTTGCACATGATTATTATTGATTATTTAAAATGGCAGTTAGTCGAACAACTACTGTACAAATTCTAGATTAGTCTATAGGCATTCCCTCAGTACAAACGCTAGGCCTAAGGAATGGTTGAAACTGCAAGCGCAAGTCCGTGAATGTATGCTATTGTCAAAATGATAAGAAGAAAGATTTGTATTTAGAGCTACCAAGAAGTGAATATAAATTTTGTGAAAATAAGACACAATTAATTTTTCACGTTCAAAACTAAGTTCGTTAAATAAAAAGAGATATTCAAAAGAACATTTTCTAATGCAAAAGCTAGACTATCAATTTACAAATATTCCCTCAACCCACACTGTGAGGTTGATGTATTATTACATGAAACCTTGAAAAGTATATTTTCACATTCCCTTTTGTCGGCATCCCTGTCTCCTATTTTGTTTTCAAACAATGACTTAACATTGAACTCTCTGTATAGCACAAGAAACCTCACCATGAAATATATATTCTGCTTGTGCTGTTCTATGGTCTGTGTGAGTTTATGTGACGATTAATCTCAAAATGACTCAATTTCTGTGGCTGCCATAATTTTTTTTAATGCGATTAAAAATATATTGACTGAAGATTAATTTCATCCTTCAGAGAAAGTCCTATTATGACAATTGAAAATAGCCGTGGAGTATGGTTAGAATTGCTCTATTTTCCGGGCCGATGGATGCCGCCCTTCTCTCTGAAGTAAAGCGCTGGAGTCTAGCATGGCTCATCCGGAAACATGCGCAATATGTTAGCTGCCTTACTAATGGCACCGCTATCATGCCGCCAAAGAATTTCATTCAGTGGCTCATAAGCCAATCCTGCGGGGCGGACATTGGCCATTTCCCGGCATTCGGACAACTCATGCGGAACTTTTTCTTCTTTTTTCCCGCACAGCAAAACATAATAGTTGCAGATGTAACCGGTCGACCACTGGAGGGAGAAGTCCAATTATTACGCGTACCAGGGCTCGGATCCCAGCCCGCAATGGAATCC
>BLXT01000687.1:0-15078 GCA_019648995.1 Plakobranchus ocellatus | reverse complement strand
ACTACTACTACTACTACTACTACTACTACTACTACTACTACTGCTACTACGACTACTACTACTACTTTTGCTCCATATAGGCATACACCAGAAAGAATGAGACAATGCAATTCTTGACCTCTGTGAACTCTTACGTTTGTATAACCTTCTTGTTTTTTTCTTTTTATTTTTCCTCCTCTTTTCTGTTGTCTCTCACACAATTCTATTTATGTTGTTCATGCAGTTTCCAATTATTTGTAAATGCTTCCAATTTCCAAACCTGCCATATCAAACACTTTTATTCTTAACCTTCTTATTAACCGCTAACAATATTTTATGTATACTTTTAACTATCAAATTTTACATTAATTTTTGATATTTTGAATATCCGCTTTAAACTTTTCACAATGCATGAATCAGACCAGAATTTTCCAATATCCTTTTCCATTTACTCATGAAGTAGGAAAATATAATTTTTTTTTCTTTTTTTTCCTCATCAGTTCACCTTATTTCTTTATTTGGCCAGCAGCATCCATCCTCTTTTCTCTTGTCCAGCGTTTGGCTTCTGTCAAAGTCCACTTTGCCTCCGTTAGAAACGCTACGTTTTAACTGTGACATGCTAAACTTAATAATTTCGAAACCCACATGTCTAATGCTACAACTATTTCTTCATATCAGATAAATCTCATTTCTCTCAACTGCTACGCTAATTAGATCCAATTTAAATTTACTCGAGGCAAAAAGAAAAGACTATTTGTTTTTATCTGAATTTGTTTTCTAAGTGATCTCAATTTGTAACTTTTTATGTTATTTTTTCTTTTAATCACTGGGGCGGGTATTGTGAAAAGTAACTTCTTTGATATTTTACAATTTCAAGCTACAGGATAAGAAAAGTGTTCGATAAATCAAATTTGCGCTTTCAGATATTTAACCTTTAAAATATTTAACTGATGATATATACAAACTCACCATTTACACCTAAGTGCAATAGTAGAGTATGATTGCCAAGACGGCAGGTTCATCCTATAGCAAGGCCATAAGAGAGCTCAGAGTCCAGTATTCTGTCTTATTTCTTTGAAATTTACCGTGAGGCAACTAACATGGCTCAATAGGCTGTCAGTATTTTACCATCGGTGTTTGAACACTTGAAACAACAGTGCTCCAGTCTCATATAGGGATTTCGGCGGGACGGGATACCCAACTGGAGTTATGTAAAGTTCTCACTGTTCATGTCTCACAAGTTATTTCCGGTAAATCTGACCTCCTGCGGTATGAATCAAGTGGCCTAAGAAACTGACCTATATCGCTATGCCCTGTTTCTATAAATTTCAATACCCGGAGAAATATATATAAATATATATATATATATATATAAATATATATAAATATATATATATATATATATATATATATATATATATATATATATATATATATATATATATATAAATTTATTTTTTTTGTCAGAATGTTTTCCCACTTGATTCATAATCGAAAAAAAATCACCACATACTTGACCTAAGTAAACAATCTCTCACACGGATGAATGCTCATGTGGCAGCGGACCAAAATTCATAATCACATTCTTCAAGACTTTCTAATCTACAACACCCCACACTACCAGAACTGCACAGGGATCAAACCTGCAGCGGGAATTACTGAGGAAAACGGAAGAACCTCATGGAAATATTAGATTCAATGTGGAGACTGGATTGAAACCATGACACATCAGTTGATAAAAAAAAGATTAATGGAATATTTTCAAATTAATATAGTTTGCTTGAGGAGACACTGTTTTCATCAGAGAACAAGAGCGGCCGTATTAAAATTTAAGTACGTTTTTACTTTTCCATGCCATTTATTCTTCCCACGAAAGTCCAGTTTGTTTATGTCCCTATTAAAGAACTGCCACGTTAGTAGAAAAACAGCACCAGGAGAGTCAAGTACTCTTTAACTTCCTTGAACTTGTGTTGACTTACTTTCTTCACACAAAGGCATCAGGTAACCTTCTTCACAACCCTGGTCGCAAGTACCGCTCACATAGTTACACAAATGTGTATCCCCAGCACAATGTTCACTGCAGGTTCCGTCACAGTCTATACCATACGAGCCAGGACTGCATTCTGGAAGTTGGAAAAGCTGGTTTCTATCATTATTAACATTGTACTGTCTTCATAAACAATGACAAAAATGTATTGCAGAACATCACTATTTTACTTTTTTATCACTTAATTTAGTGTCAGGTCCAAAGCAGACGTAGGTAGACATAGACAATTTATTGTTGTTACCGATTTCTCTGTTAGATGCACTTAACAGGTTCGAATTATCTGCCTCTTTTCCCGCATTCCACATGTTTCCTTTGCGGCCCAAACCATAATAATTTTTCACGGTCGCACTTATTTGGATGGAAAATGATGAGACTTAAAACTGTCTTTTAAAATGACAGAGAACGTCTTATTTGTACCACTGAGACAAAGTTTGCCATTTTCGGCAAAACAAAACGAATGCGAATAAAATATCCATGCACAACGAATCAATGAAAGAGGGTCTGAGATATTTTGGAGATAAGGCAGAGGAGATGGAACACTGCATTGTAACCGTTGATTTTTCGGCACATATTAAAACTTCTTAAATTTGAAAATGGTAATGTTCTATGCTAAATACAAAATCATCACAGACGCTTTTTCGCCGTCTCATTCACAGATTAAAGGAAAACATCACCACTAGAAAATGACCGTATTTCAGAAAGATAAAAGCAGTTGCCATCTAGAACTGAAACAACAGCTAAAATACTTTAACATGAAAGAAGACGTTTAATTACAAATGTTGCAGTCTTTTTTTTTTTTGTTAGAATAAAATTTCTTCTGGGCAACTGTTTTCTTTTTCTCTAATTTGTTTAAAAGGTATGGAGGTTTTAGAAGACATAAATTGTTCATAATGTCTAACAGAAAGATCAACTTAAAAGCTATTTTTGCATTTAGGTACTGAAAACTATTTTTTTTTATATTTTCTAAAAATGTTTCATCTTTATAAGAATAGTCAGGCCTATGTGCATGGATTTTTAAAGCTCGTCATAGTTTCAAATATTTTTAAAGTATCATTGGAAGAGTCACATCTAGAGGACTGTTTACTTTATGATTAGGTCATCATGTGATTTGCTAGGAATAATAAACATATCGAAAAGACAGGGTGATATGAAACATTCCTTTCTTACTTCCCGCTAAAGTTACTACTTTCTTAGTCTATTCTTACATTTGCACTTGGATCCCGGTAAATACTTTTAATGATTTGAAGATTATTTCTGTCCAACAGTTTATTATATTTTATTTTTTTCATATGCCGTACATAAATGTTTTTATAATATATTTGCCTGTCTCATAAAAGGAGGGGAAGAGGAGGCACCTGATTTCACGGTTTGGGCATTTATTTTGGTCTTGAGAAAGCGAAAAATATACTTTATCCATTTGCGGACAAACAAAAGTTGAAAAGCAAATTTCGCATCGAAGCCTCATTTTAGTGAATGTCGGAACTGTATCGATCACTTTTATATTTTTGATTTCTTGCGTATTGAACTTAAAACAAACTTGGTTCTTCTTCTGTTGATCCATTTTAGGCATACTTGTTTACACCTAAATTCAATTTCACGGCAAAAGCAAAACACTAACAAAAGAAGTCGCATTTGGGACACCGTCAACGGTTTGTAGAGACATTCATGTATTTCTCTATCAGTTTCAAATGCGTCTTTGTCATTACAGGTTTTTTCGTCGCAAGATATTTTACCTCCGAGATTTCCATTACGATGTTTTTTTGTTTTTGTCTTTTAAATTTATCTCAGTGAGTGTTATTGATACTATCCATATTATAGTCGAGGTCTTTTATGGCATCATGTTTCCTTTTTTTTTTGTTAGAAATTTCACTTTTTCCGTCGAAAATGGGGTCAAATATTACTTTCAGCTATATAGGGACAGTTATATTATTTTAAAGCTTTCAGGTTATTAAAAAAAGGTGTTTTTCATGTGAAGATAATGTTTTGCAAAACTTGTCAGTAAACTTCCAAATGATTTGAACGTCAACTGTAGGAAAAGACGATTTTGAAAAATCACATTAAATAACAAACTGAAGTTCAAAATAGCGGTCGTCACCATGGCTACCATAAGCAATTTGTTTCTATTTTCAATACCTCTCCACTAATGTGACCACAATGAATTCATTGAGAAATATTGAAAAAGCCTATCTTACATAAAAGCAATAACAAAATTCATTTTCTTATGCTCCCCTCCACTAAAACTTAATATCGGTGGTATAGATCCATATTTTTATCAGTAGATAATCATGGCCTTACGTCTGTAACAATCTTCCCCTGTGTGACCAGCAGCACACCCAGATGGACAACCTCCCGTGCTCACAAAACAGGTTTCAGTCTGGTTGTCACAGTTACAGTCACGCTCACATGTGGGGCCAAACTTGCCTGGTGGGCATACGACCTCTGTAAAAGGACATAACAATTTTTTGCAAGAGTTTAAGTTTTGAAGAGAAGGAAAATGATTGTTGCCTCTAGAGTAATTATTAAATTACACTATTGTAATGCTAAAACGGGTCTGACATGACTGGATTGTGGAACTTTGAGAGGACTTTATTCTTGCCGTTAGAAAACATAGAAATACAGCCAAACAAACAAAGAAAAGTAGATTACCACGTCTCAATCCTTGATTAATGTTCACTTCAGTATAAGTACCTAAAATTGGATTTTGAGGGACACAGCATCATCAGTTCCCCTGTGTCCACGGAGCTAGGTATATCGGCAAAAGCTGTACATAATGGTGTTATTCGTTTGGATATTAAAATGTAATGTGTGTTAAGTTCTAAATATAAAACTGTTTTCCTCTTTATTCCGTTCTAGATTCCAGGTTTTGCATGAACATTGACAAAAGGGATGATTATCAGTTTGTGAGATCTAATGCCATTATTTCTAAAGGCTAGTTTCAATATTAATCCAAACATCGTATTGGAGACTGGAATTACGTTCACCCTCCATGTTTCTAACACAAAAGTATTTATTTTTTTAAAGGAACTTAAACATTTTTCCACCAACGATGTAAACAAAGAGTAAAACTAGTTCCCAGCCAGGCAACCGAAGAAAAACTACATGCACAATTATAGTGATTCTAAAACAATAACTAAACGTGTTTTGACACACTCAAGACTGTCGCTATTGTGATTCAACCAAAAATTGTATAAAGACTTGTTATTTGTCTTGTTGCAAAGAACAGTTCCGCCTCGAGACTGTTTGAGGATATTGAAATTGTTGTATAAGTAATCTGTTGCGATGTGCATGATGTGTGACATCTGAGGAGAGACTGCTGCACAAGGAAACTAAACAAAAGTTTCGGGGAGAAACATCTTCCCTGATGAAGTGTTTTTGTCATCCAAGGTATACGATGTTCGGAAAACTGCATCAGTGGATGTTGAAAAAGTAAATGTTTTCCTAGACCAGCCCTGTTCTTTTCATAAAAATGATTCATATTTTTCATGTATTTATAAACATACATTATTTTATTTCAATAAATTTGTAGGTTTTGGTGATCTTCTAAATCTAAATCATTAGTTTTTAATTTGTTTATGGTTTAAGTTTGTTCCTTCCCCCTTGCAAGCTATCTGCCTCTACTTCATCTAAATTGGAGAAACAGAAACAGACAAATAATAAAAATCCTTTTGCAGTTTTAATACTGAAACACAGGAAATATATAAAAAAAGAAATTTTATATAAACATTTAAAAGTTGAGATCCGGGAGAGTATTTGGTTTGCAATTGCGTTTACCCACGCACACACACACACACACAAACATATAAATGAAGAGAACAGTTAGCACCAATCTTTTCGTCGCTTAATGCAAAATCTCAGTAACAGCTTCTAAAGGTTTGCTATGACTTAATTGGAGTTTGTACAGTCAAAATATATTTACCAATCCCAACACTTCTTTTGGCACTTCCAAACACTTTTTTTCTTTAGATGTGGGCGTCAAAATTTAGAAAATTTGAGAGAAAATCATTGCATTTGGCCAGGAAACTAGTTTTAGCATTTTTATGTAATTTTCTACTGTGAATACAAAATTTATGCAACTGTCGCCAAGACAATGATCAATTTCTAAAAAAAAAAAAAAATTTAAATGTATTTTATATAAAGGTGATAACACGTGTCCTCCCCTTAAAATAATTTTCTGCTTATATGATTCATTTGATGCATAAACTTATTTTAAAAAGTGCGCTCACAATTGCTTTTGCGTACAAAGTGCTCACAGTCTTCTAAAAGTAATATGGTGAAACAAATGATGAACCATAGCAGTTTGACAATTAATCTGACCCTAAACGCTTGGCTTGGAAAGTTGCTCATATGTATTTGCACGTTTCTCATCTGGTAAAGAGTGTGCAAAAAAGCATGTGGGTGCGTCATTTTAAAAATCATATGATTTATGTTTTTTAACGCATGCAAGTGAGAGAGAGGGATATATATATATATATATATATATATATATATATATATATATATATATAGTCAAATGCAATTTGCAAAATTTAATTTTGGCGAAGGAAAAATAGTTGTTGGCTCAAGAGTAATTATTAAATTAGATAAATGTAGGCTTTACTTTACTGCAAAGCGGACATGATTGAAACTCTGAGAGGGCTCTTTTCTGGCCGTTTGGAAAATATAGGTAATCTGTTTCACAAAGAGTTCCCAACACAATCTTTAATATTTGGTGAAATCAGTTTAAGTGCCCAAAACTGGATTTTGAGAGACACAGTATCATGAGTTCTCCTGTGTCCACGAAGCGTGGTACATCAGGAAAAGCTGGTATAGGTCTTCAGATTGTATAAAGATTATATATTTAATGAAATTAATGTCCAATTTAAAATTTAATTCTATTATTTCTTTCTATTCCCTTCTAGGTTCCAAGTTTCGCGTGGACATTCAAAACGTTTTTAACAGTTTTAAGAGATCTAATTCCATTATTACTAAAAGTCCTTTTAAATGGTTATTCAGACATCTCCTTGAGGACTGAATAACATTCTCCGTTCATATAACTAACACAAAGCTAATATTTTGTTATAAGAAACATATAGCTATTCCAAGAACTTTGCCAGCAAAAAAGGATAACTAATTCCCAGATAGCTAAGCAAAGAATAACTACAATATTATTATAGAGATTTGATTCACCCACGAGTGTCGCTTTCGTAATTTAACTTAAAATTGTAATACGACTTGTCATACGCCTTATTTTAAAGAACTGATCGGCCTTGTGACTATTAGAAGATACTGAAATTGTTATCGTATAAGTAATCAGTTTTAATTATGCTTATAATATCTGACATCTGAGGAGAGACTGTTAGGCAAGGAAACTACACAAGAGATGCGAGGAGAACAGAATCTTCTTTGACCACGTGTTTTTGTCATTCAGGGTACTGAAAGCTATCTGATTGGATGTTTAGGGAGTAAATGTTTTTCCTAGCCTATCCCTGCACGCTGCTTAAGAATGATTCAAATTTTTCATATATTGATAAAGACATCTAACCTTATTTGAATAATTATGTAAGTCTTGATAATCTCCTACATCAAAATTATTGGTTTTTTATTAGTTATTGGTTTGAGTTCGTTCCTTCCCTATTATAAACTATCTGCCGCTACTTCATCTCCAATAGAGCAAAAAAGAAATATAATAAAGCCCTTTTACACTTTTGATACTAAAACATAGGTAATACATAAGAAGAGAAGTTTTAAATAATCATATTGTTTCTTCATTTATAAAGACAAATATATATATATATATATATATATATATATATATATATATATATATACATATATATACCTAGATCTACGCCAGAATTCCAAATCTATCTATCTAACTATCTATCTATCTATCTATCTATCTGTCTTTATAAATGAAGAAACAATAGCGACAGCTCACTATTAATTTTTAAAAGTTTGCAATGATTTAACGAGAGTTTGTACCATCAATAAGTTTTTTTACTCATTTCAAATAGTTTCTTTGTAATTGCCAAATGGTTTGTTATTTTTTTTAAAGTTTTTTTTTAATTTTTATTATTAATATCTCATTTAACAAAGTATTAACAGTGGCTCACAATCTACATAGTATCGACACTGGATCACAATCAACATCGTATCAATACACGAACATAATCAAGATAGTATCAATAGCAGATCATAATAAGAATAGTATCAATACTGGATCACAAATGCTTTGTTATTTTGAAATCGACGTTCAAGATTAGAAAATTGAAGGTTTAAAGTCTTTCACAGCCATCGTTTATTGCAAGAAACGAAACGTTTCAACATTTTTACATAATTTTCTTATGCGAATACGAAATTTTTAGTGGCGTGCTATGCGCATAATTGATTTGATATGTTGGATTTGTCTCCAAGACTATAATCAATGTTTTTTTTTTCTTTTCAAATGTAATCTAAATAAACCGAAAAATATAGGCTGTTTGTATTATTTATCACTCTCTCTCAAACATGTCCCTGTGGCAAATAAAAAAAAAATATATATTTCTTATCGGAAACTTGGCACTGTAGCGTGATGATACAAAGTGTAGATCACTGAAAAGCAAAAATAAAAAAAAAATTACCAAACACTAATACTAAGCTTATTCCGAAACCACCACAATATAGCGAAATGACATTTTTTTTGTGTTAATTGGTAGTCTCAGTCTATTTGAGCATGCTTTCCGTGCCGGGCTCTTCGCAGATCTCGGCGATGGGTTCCGAACCAAACGTTATTGCAGTCAAGGCGACTTACGCTAACCTCCGAACCACAAGTTTTTGTTTCTGATCGTGAAGTCTGTCAAGTCATATTGAGCCAGAATCTTTTTGCTAAATCGCAAAGTCGTATTCAGCCCAAATCTTTTTGCTCTCATTATTTCAAATATATTAAAGGTGAATAAAAGTCTCTCGCCTCTTAAAACAACTTTATGTTTATAATAGAAAATATCATCACATTTTTTAAAAAGTAAAATATTCATTATTTTCTGAAAGGAACATGGTGGAACAAATAATGAATCAAATTGGGTTGATAATTAACCTGAGCCGAAACGCTTGGCTATGGAAGATGTATTTTCCTATCTGTTAAAAAGATGTATAAAAATTCGTTCAGTGTGCAAAAAGCAGATGAATGCTTCATTTAAAAAACTATCTGTGATGTATTTTTTATCGCCTGAAATAGAAGGAGAGAAAGAGAGTGAGAGTGAAAGAGAAAGAGAGAGAGAGAAATATCTTTAAGGGTATTGCGAAAAATAAAAAAATAGATACCTCCAAAAGCATAAACCTCACAAAGTGTCATTATGTTTTGTGTGTCAGTATTCTTGCTGACATCAAACTGCACACTCTTCACGGAAAAACCTATCGGAGGAGACGGTACCACAGTATACACTAGCTGGTAGGGTCCGCCTGGGTCTTTATAACTGTAGACTGGGTTTGTGCCAGAGCTTAGAAAGGCTTGGAGTGTAAAATTGATGAGACGATCCGAACAGCAATCTGTTTGAGAGACAATTATTGATAAAAATAGTGCAGTTTTTTTCCAACAGCAGATTGTTCCAATCAGGATAAAAGTTTCTGTAATACCGCTGCGTCGCGATAAAGTCCAAAGGGAGCTTACATTTTTGAACCGTTAGCTATAGACTTAAACAAATGCAGCTATATCTATAATTCTTTGAAAGTCAGATTAAAGTTTCATAGAAAGAAAAACAAGGAAACCGTTGTTTGGGACTAAACTGTTTATAAGCATTTCTATATAAGAAGTAGATATATATCTCCAGATAAGCCTAATTTGCATAACTCATGAATTGATAAATCCAAAATACTACATACATGCTTACATCACTATACTAATTCAAATTAGCTACGATACTCTAAGCATTACATCAATTAGGCCTCCATTAATTTCACTCTTCCCCCTTTTCTCCCCTCATTATGCCTTCAATTTCCCATCATTAACAAAACAGCGGAGAAAAATCCATCTCCAGTGATTGGTTATGATTCTCTATGTGACTTTGCTTTATAGCAACTCCGGTATATCTTTTTAAGAGAACCTGGATCTTATAATGAATGAAAATAAGACCGATTCGTGACAGTTCCCTTCATCATGGCACATACACACACACACGCATACTCACCAGAGAGAACTATAATTTATATTAAAAAAAAAAAAAAAAACAAAAACAAACAAAAAAAAAAAGTTAACATATTTACATTTGTGCGTTATAATTTGCACCACATTTTTTAACCTTTATGTTATGGTTCAAATCAAACACATTTCTTTCAAAGTTGATTTTTTCATTACGAGATTTGTAAAATGCTAGAAAGTGCTTTATATGTTACAAGGAATATTTTATTTGTAAGAAGAGGCGAGGCATTCTTAATCTTGAGAACATTATAACTATGTAATCAGTAGGCTGTGATTATTTTTATTATCTGATCCCATGGCTTTTTCATTTTTTATTTTCTTTATGGCTACCTTTTAGCTCTTCCTTTAGATTACTTGGATCTCCTTTGTCTTTCCTTATCTCTACAATTTAAACCTTGTCATCTTTCAAAAATATTTTCGAGATGTTCTCACCATCTCTTATGTAATTTTTCATACTGACATTGTTCGATTTTTTGATTAGATGCAGCTCACCACTCACATCCTCAGTTTTAGCATGCATGAATTTACTGTCTTTATTTTGTCTTTGCCCGATTTCCAGATATTTTTGATGCATCTGTTCTTCTTTTAGCCTATTATATTTTATCTTTTTTTCTTCTTGTTTTCGTTTAGGTCTTTGCCTTTGACTTCTTCATTTTTTAATTTGGGCCCTTCATTAATCAAATCTAGCATATCTTTAAAAAAAAAATATCTCATGCCCTTCGTATCCTTTTTGGCAATATTTTTCTTTCGGACTGTGTTAAGTGATTCTTTTAATTTTAGCCATAGCTCTTCTTCCTCTGAAATGTTGTCTAGAGTCTCATATTTGTTTTGAACTGCTACAGCGCTAGCGATTTCATCTCCTAGCTTTTCATCAGATTCTAGTAAATGTGTTCGAAATTAAGGATGAGTCTTTGTCTTTTTGATTATTGACTGAAATGTGGTCTGAATTACATTTGGATCCCGGCAGGCATTTGGATGTTTTGTAGGCATTTTGAACTATTTTCGGAATAAGAATACGATCATTTTGTTTCCATTTCTATCATCGACGCTCTTCCTTATCCATGTCGCCTTAAATGGTTTGGTGCCATGTTTGTTTTGTTTTTTTACTAATTATTGTAAAATACTTAATCTTAATAACCTCAGGTGTGCAAATGAAACAGTTTTAATGATACAAACTGGATACAAGTTTAAGGTACTTGTTTTTGAGTACTCACGGACAAAATCATAGGAATGGACACTTAATTATGAGTTATGAAAGCATACATGTTACATGAAATTGTTTCATGGAAGTAAGCATTGGTCAAGAAACAAGTGAAAAAGAGAAAGCAGAAGAGATGTTATTTGTTAAAAATGCCGATGATAGTTATTGTGGAAAGAAAAAAGTAAATAAATCGATTTTGAAAGAAGCTGAAATTGAGCGATCATAATGTAAAATTATGAGATAAAGCAACTGCAATTCTTGGACATATTTGCCGACCCAATCATTGAAAATATTTATCGCTCACACGAAAATTGAAGATAAACACATTAGACGTAGACAGAACAATTTTCATTGAAAGTCTTAACTCATAAAACAAAATGAGCTTTAGGGAATAGTGGCAACAACAGTCCCATAGCTGATAACAGGTTTGAGTGACCAATATGCTCGCCAGTGTCTGTCCCAGATAGGCAAGTAAAAGTGAAGAACTATATAGAGAGCTAAAAAAACCTGCCAATCAAAAGTCAGATGAATTAAACAGATATTCTAAAGCTGCTGGTAGGTTGTGTCCTTCGATGCCCAGCAATTAATTTTCTTCTCGTCCTTTTTTTGTCACAACCAAGACCACGACCATGGCTGTATATGCTAAGACGGTTAGTCTTGAAGCTACTAACCTCTTACTGGCTTTGAGAAAATGTCGATTTGTTTTATTAATGTAAGATATTGAGAAAAGTAGAAAAAGCTAGTGTCGGCTTAAATCCGTATTTCTTGAAAACAGTTATTCACGGGGGAAGGGGTGTTAGTGTGTGAAAGAGATAGCAAATTCAAGTGCAATTAGGCCTACCAATCTTGTTTGAAATTCCTAGTTATTTGGTTGTGGAAAAAACATACGAAGAAAGAAGTTATATTCAAGGCTTTCGCAAACATATAAGGATTGGAAAAATGACATATCAAAACTTTTCGTTCCATCATTTTTGTCACGAATAGCTTAGTGCTGTTTAGTTATAGATCTATGGAGCACTGCCTATGATAATGAGTTCTTTTAAAACAGACTGAAGGGCAAAAATCACTCTAAGTCTTGCTGAAAATTGAATAAAAAGTGAATTAACTTGAAAAACGAACAGTTACAGAAAACTTTAAAACGACTTCGAATTTTTTTTTGTTTTTCAGACAGTTTTGTAAAGCTAATGCGCACTATTCGTGCGCAAAATTGATAAGATCACTCTTGCCAAGAGATCTCCATATTTGACAACTAGATCTACCGAAAACATTGAAGGCGAACATAGTAGAGGTAGACAGAGAATAATTTCCATAGAAAATTTAACTCATGGGCATTAAGGAATGGTGTCAACAACAGCCGTTAAGATTAATTGCGAACAAGTTTGGGTGGAGGACCATGATTGCCAATATCTGTTTCTGACAAGGCGCTTAAAAAAGAAAAAAAATATGAAAATCCTCATCGGGTTTGTTTCTTGAACAGTCCTTTAAAATCTTTCTAATTTTACACAATGATTAAGCATACAGTCAGGTTCCGTGCCGTGCTATTTTACCTTATTCAGCTCCGCTGCAATAAATGGACATTTTTCACGCAATTCGCTTATTAAAAAAAATGATTTTAGACTTGGTCGCCTATAGGATCACAAAGGCGCAAAAAGACAACTACGAAACGAAGTATACAAGAGAGGAAAAACAATCAAGGATTTCCGGTTCTGTCTAAAGCAAAAGATCATTTAGCTCGAAAGTATTCGTTAAATCATGTGTCTGTGAGGGCTTGAATTTGACCATTGTGGCAAACACACCCCAAAACTGGGGATAATCGTCTTCCGCCTTTGTGGTGTGTTCATTTCTGAGTAGCAAGACTGAATCTGGACTTGTTTATCTTTTACAAGACTTGTAAAGTAACCTTCTGCTTGCTCAAATCGATACCAGCTCAGTATTATGTCTGCACTACTTATGGTCTTACTTATGTCGTTCTTGTGGACACCATTTCTTTGCAGGTTGTAATGAATTGATGGGCGATGGCTCTAACTAGAGAATTCCTTTTAGTTTAAAGATAGAGATACAGAATGTTTATGCTTCTTCAAAGCGAAATTCAAATCTTTGTGAAAGAGAAAAAATGCAATTAAAAATTTGCCTTACTTTTTTTTTCTTTTCGAGAAAAAAATATATCAATTGTTATATATACTGCTTCCGTAATGCGAATTTATGAAGTGTAGATTATTCTGTTTGTGTTAATGTAAACTTGACTAAACAGTTTCAATACCTAAGGACGTACATCTGCCAAAATAAGACGAAACAATGTAAATATTCGACGCAGCAAGCATACCGTCTTTTGTTTCATTTATCCCTCTGCCGTTTATATAAGATACCCATTTATGTAGTAAATATATTTTTAGATGCATATCCCCTACAAAATATGGAAATTTATTCGCTCAAGTGATCATTACCTCTTCTGTTATAGATGACAACTCTATTAATCTCCACATCTTTTGAGAACTCCACTCTCCACCAAGCAAGACCACCCCGCTTTGGTACAGTATGGGAGCAGGTGGCTCGGGAGGAGACTTGTGTACTCTCAATACCTGGGTTTCCATCCACAGCCTTAGAGGCGAACCACATTACAAAGTCAGAAAAATTGGATGATTGTTCTGTTGCTCCATTGAAAGCCACGTTACGCCCTGAAAGCAAAGAGATTTTATGAAATAGGAAAGTTGAAGCTAAGCTCATCTTCTCCATGCATTCAAGCATTTCCTTTCTTATGTTAGTATCGCGTAGCATTGTAAAAGTGTGGATCAAAAAGTAATATGTGTCTTATCTTATTTCAGAAAAATCAATTAACTACTTTGTCTTTTGCAATGTGAACATTATTACTATTCGCGATAGAGTTAAAAATTACTAACAAAAAACTGTATACAATACTAAAGAGATGGATATAAATGAAAAGCAAGTCTAATCCCTTTTTATTCAGCACTTTTGATCCACTGGCTTCTCCTTACCGCCGCTTATATAGAAAGAACACAGTCCTAATACACCCGAGCCTGACAGAGTCACGTGACTGACAACATCTGATGTAGGGCAAGAGATGTCTAGCGTGATGTCGTCCACCCTGGCAATGCGAGGGTTATCACAAGGTGTAGAGACCTGGGAGGCGTTGGTCTGATAGCTCAGCTGGAACTGATTAAGGTATGCTGGAGAATTACATTTTTAAAAAATGCATAATAAGGGATATTGGCACTTCTAATTTCACTCTAGAGCTCGTTATAATGTCATCAATTTTGTTTCTATTTGAAGCTACACCCGAGTTCGTTCGCTAAGAAAAAGTGTACTTGCTATTGATGTTTCTCTAGGTATTCATATTCTTACCTTACATAATTGTAAAAGCAATATTAAAAGGAGTGAAACCTCAGTGATGCAGCCCTTGCAAAAATCGTTTGTGTGTGGTCAGAAAAAAATAAAGTATATACTGCATCCAGATCCCACGTCTAGATATTTTACTTGATTAGATATAGATCAAAAGTGATGGATACTCTATAGTAATCACTTCACTAGCCATCCAGAGTTCAATAAATGCATTAATTTAACTGAAACTCTGAAACTACAATTTGGTTTGGCGAATATAAAAAAATATCATTTTCTCCCCTGATATGCCAATTTGAGCCTATGTAGCATAACCGCTGGCCACACGACTATAATGACTGGGCC
>BLXT01000674.1:14649-25813 GCA_019648995.1 Plakobranchus ocellatus | reverse complement strand
TTTCTAGATAAATTGGAAAAATGAAATCGATTTTATAGCCTCTAGCAAAAGCCATAGAAAATGCGGAGAAGCTAGAGATCTAGGTTGGTACAAATAATTCCAGATTGCACATTTTCAGAAATAAGATTTAAAAAACTCTTTCAGATCTTCAACCTTATTTAAAAGCTGATAAATTATTTGTATTAGGCATATTTAAGTGGATTTATTTATTTTTTTTTTTTTTCAAAATTCGTGAACCGAAGTGAAATTAGATCTAGATTGGCTTTATCAATACATTTATTTTCAAAATGGATTATGATGTTGCCAAGCTTCCCTGAAATTTCCTAGTCAATGTACAAAGTTTTATTATGAACAACATAGCAACACTTCTAGAAGTAAACAAATACTATCATTCAGATAACCTAGACCTTTAATGTCAATGTTTGTATTGATTCTGTTTTGCAAGAAAAATGGCATGAGCAGCAATCAACAAGCGTTAACAAATTAACTAGCCGAGGAGTTTTTTTTTTTTTTTTTTACCAGTTGGTAAAAGAAACAGAAAACGGGACCGGATAATGGCCAGACATCAGATAGGCCACACTTGACCTAATCATCGTTAACTTTGGTCGGAGAAGATCAATGTGCGGCACTGATTAATTAAACGAATTCCTGATTTTCAGCACACCATGATGCAGTAAATATTGTAATATAAGTGACTTATAAAAGGCATAATAAATAGTCTATACAAACTGTCTCGACGCGTCTCGTATTCTGAGTATTTTGGGAGACCTCAGTTTTAATACAATCTTTTCAAAATATATGATTCTTATAACGATTATTTTGTTGATTTATCAAAGGTTTTGTGTACAGAATAATCACAGGCCTAGGACTCGGAGAGCGAGTGAATATATTGAAACCCTGAGATCACATATGAATTGTAAACTTCACAAACCAAAAATCAGTTCCCCACAGAAACAAACATCGTCTTATCGATTACACTCATACTGAAAGTGGAATTTTAAGCTGTCAAATACAGCTCTCAGATACATTTCGAGGTAGAGAAACCAAACATATTTTATTATAAAACATTGAAAATGTATTAAACCCACACTTACATAATACTGGATCAAGATCTTCTTTATTCTCTCAGTACCATTAAAACACTTAAATGCTGTCCGGTAACATTTCGCCATGGTCACGCTGTGGCTTGGTCAGTCTCTAAAAGGCTGTAGCCAGGTCTGATGCCTGCATAATTTAGTAGCATTCCAGCTTAACGGATTTACGTTGTCAATGACCTAGTTATTCGATGAATGAATGTATAATTTTGTGTTCCAAATAGTTATAGTGCTGGCTGCGTCATGTTAGATGCTAGCACTTAGATTTGTGTCCACACTTCTGTGTCGCTCATTCCTTCCATAATATTTGGAGAAAATATTATTGTGGTAAATATTGTACAAATTTCTATTTACACATCACAAAGTTAAGAAGTAGAAATAATATATTGTTAAATCATTTAATATTATTTATTTAATATTTTGCTGTTGTTACATCGCTATAAGCCAAATTTCTTGTTGTTTTTTTTTTCCTCTCTACTTAAAATTTCGATTCAGTTGAACTTGCATCATCTAGGCATTGTTTATTGTTTGAAGTATTTTCTGAATGATGATCTTATCTTTTACATTAATACTATGATTTTATTACATTACACAAAAAGGACGATTATTCATCGGTGTCAGAGATTAAAGAACGTTACAAATTTGTGTACATGTGTTCCGATCTATTGCTCCGCGTTGGCTTCATTCTTCACAAAAAACTAATTTCTTTTATTTTCTTTCTCTGTCTCGTATTTCAGTGAGGATGTGCAAAAACTGGGCGTAAGTATAAGTTTTTAATTATATGCCATAGTTGATATATCTGAGCATTCTTTTAGTACCACGTTAAACATTTTTGGTTGTCTAATTAGACACTAAAATCGACTATCTTAAAAGCAGAACGAAATTTCGGACTCTAAATTATTATTTTGCTTTGAGTTGTTACTGTTTTGCAAATATATCGTTTTTTGAAGCATTATTAGTTTATTATGTTTTTAATGACATGTCTATCACTTACTTTACAAGCATAGATGAATAAAAAAAACATACTTTCGTTGAAATCAATTAATTTTTTCCCTTTTATTTATTTTAATTTTCGCCTCATGGGGTGAGTATATTAGTAGTTTCTTTGACAACTTTTTTCATTTCCTTGAAAACAAAAGCTACGTTTTTTACGCCTTCACATTCATAGAATTTCGCGCGCAAAAAAAAAAAAAAAAAAAAAGAAAAGTTAAAACACGTAAAACTGTAAACCTTGATGCAGTGAAGATCATTTGTGAAGATATTATGTTTAATTTAAGAATAAACGGGGAATTCCCCAGCGAGGCGTTGTAAATACTAAATAAATACAGAATGTAAACTGTGAATTTTGCTTGTTTTTCACAGGTTTTGCAGGTTTTTCGTCTGTCCATGGAACTGCTGCTCTTTCTCCAGAAAACGCCCTGCAGGTAAACATATTTCTATGATTTGTGTATGTGATATTATATTATAGTTTGGACTTTCTTTTTTTTGTCCTGGTCTATGGAACCTTTCTGTAACATTAATCTGGTTTACTGTAACATTAGTCTGGTCTACAGCTTTTCGATAAATAAATGAGAGGCTATAGCTGTGATAAGATTGATTTAAAGTTCTCTCTATGAATATAAAAAGACTTTTTCAATTTTTATGTATGCATTAAGCTTCAGCTAAAACTACTGAAAACTGAGGTTGTGTCAAACTTAAAAAAAAAAACAAGGTTTAACTTAAGATACATGTTAGAAGCTTTTAAGACAGAGTTGCAGAGTTGTAAAGCTCTCCTATCAACTCCATCTCTTCTCCTCTTTTCTCGAACCATTCTCTCCTCCTCTCCCTTTATTTTTCTCCTAGCCTTCCTTCCCCTTGTAGTTATTATTTAATATTTCTTCTCTCGTCGATGACCTTGTCGTGTTTCACTCTTTTTTGTCATGTTTATCGCTGCAGTCCTCCTCCTACCTCTAATCTTTGATTACTTAGAGACAGTTTTGTTTTAATAATAATGTAAAACTTAAATACTGTTGATATCGAATTGCCCATGTCTAGAATAATTAACATAATATGAGTTTGAACCAATACTGCTATTAGTTCTATTTGATCTCAGCCACTTTGGCCTTCTTCAAGTCGCTTCCCATCGAAAGATTGAAACCGCGTTCGAACTAAAGACTAGACAAGGAAAACTCGCTAGTCACTGTTAGTCCAAAATCACAGCTTGTCTGGCAGAAATTAGTATATCCAAGACACAAGGTACAAAATCTCAGTCAGAATCTCTCTGATAATCAATTGTATTGTATTATCAAAATTACACTGTTCGAAGAAAAACAGCCATGATTATTTTGCATTTAAAGAGCGTTCCTGTTGTTTCATAGGATACCCGATAATTGCAAGTGAGCGCTAAGTATGGTCTAATTATGAATCAAGTGCACAATGTTCAAATGGATAGCATCATTCTACTTTTGCCTTTAGAAGTGTGATCATAAGATAGTAAATTAAATCCAGTTTACTCTTAAATATTAATTATTTTCAGGCTCTACCAGGCTGGCGAACGACATCTTCCCGCCCAGCTCTGACTATGTGTACGGAGACGTTTGGGCAGACGAAGTGCCGCTTTACGTCCGACAAACCAGGGCGCGGAAATCACCGGAAACTGGCAACATTTACAGGGCGATTAAAGAACAGGAACAAGAGCAGCAGGCCTAGAAACATTGTATCATCATCATCATCATCATCATCATCTGCCTCGCCGTTACAGAAAGAAGTATCACTGATTACCTTTTCGTCAAACCTAACCCATTGCTGATTTTTATTGTTTTTCAGAAAAGCAAAAGTTGCGCACCAAACATTTAATGCTGTTTTTTCCCCTTTAGTTTTGACTTGCGGCGTACAAAGTCCCGGAGCATTATTGTTTTTGAAATTTCTACCTGCTATTTTGTTCCGCATGTCTATTAAGGTTTAAGTGGGCTTATAAAACGTCGTTTTGTAAACCCGTAAAGAAACTTCGGGGTTTTAAAATATGCCCACATAGATCTACATCTAGAGTAACATATCCATATTTTTGTTGATTTTATTGAAGCCCCATAAAAATTTGTCTAGGCATCACACGTTTGAGCTTAGCTTCATTTATATTAAGATGAATATGTTGCCACCCTTCCCACCTTCGAAGTTCTTAATCATGTTGTGTCTTGAATGTGTACCACTTCCTACTGTCGGTTTTTAATTCCTGATTTTCGCTTTAGAGATCTTCCCGACAGAAACCTTTTTTTTTTTCATTCGTTCCTTGTTCTTAAGGAAGTTAGGTGGACAAGATTGCTCGATTTCAATAAAATAAGAGCTTTGGTTTTGCTTTTTGTGTTAAACCTGTCCTCAACAAGGTGGTCTCAGGCTTTAGGCCCTCTGTCAGGCCATATTAGGGGCTCAATCCCAAGTCAGAATGGTCCGTGGAGATCTCAAGGTGGGTTAACGACTATGCCACCACAGCCTCTCAACAGTATAATAATGGCTTTTTATGACTTTGTTTTTTTCGAATATCGTAAAGTATTATATCTTAATTAATTTTTTCTATTTTCCTTGTTTCCTTTCGTTTTCTTTCAGATATTCGAGTTTTTTTTCTTTTTCTTTTTTTTTTTTATTAATTACTGCATATATTAAAAAAATGCATATAGTTCAGAGCAAGAAAAACTGGTATTTTTCAAACAAGCTATCAAGCAAAATTTTTTTTTCATTACTTTTCAGTCTCGAAGAGTAATTGTTTGTGCGTTTCAAAATATTCATGCAAAGGGAAGTCCAACGGCATTCTTAGCTTTTATTTCCATGCAAGGACTTTTATACGAAGCGTAGCAATAGTCTCTCTCATTGGCCTAAATTGCTTGGACACCTCTAATTATGGCGAGACAAAGCACCAGATGTTCAGTAGCAAGATATAAGCCCAACAAAACCACGGAACGGGAAATTCCTAGCCTAAATATAGTAAAAGTCCAAACAAGCGTGCCACCAAGAACTCTATGCGTAACAGTAGCTTAGAACATGGGCTGAATGCGGAGACGTTAGTCATATTGTGGTTTGGTCGTAGAGATACCCCTATAATGAACGGGTCTGCTCCAGATATGATACCTTAAGAGGAAAGAAACTAGCTAAACAGGTCTGTTGTTGTAAAGCAAATGCCGGTTTCAAGCATTTTTGGCGCCATAACAATTAAAGCAACTCGAAAAAAATCAACTCTATATTCCACTATGTCGTGAGGTCACCCATTTATATAGGGGCATCTCTATGAGCCAGCCCTACAGAGTAAGATGTCGCATATTATTGTTGATGAACAGCATTGTTAAGCCTTTTTTTCCCTATTAAGAGCTTTTTAAAAACATAAATAATTACAAATCTCATATTATAATTTCTAGATAGATTATACTATTCACCATTCAAATTAACAGGTACAAAATTGTGCAATATCAATAACTTAAATTATTCAAAACGGCACTTGCAATCGATAAATTTTGTACTGGTCTTGAAACTGAGATATATTTGCTAATTTTTTGTTGTAAAATTTCAATTTTGAAATTTGTCTCTCCAATTCTAACAAAGCCTCATCGTCATCATTATCAATCACTGTTTACCAATTTTAAAACATCAAAATCATCATCGATTGTCAGTTTATATACTTTAATCTCTAACATTTGACATTACCAACTGTGTATTTCTCCATCTTCAATCTCCCCCGCTCTTTTTTCCAATCATACATCCTCTTCCTCCTCACCCTTGAATTACAGACCATTGTTAATTTCTGGCCAAAATTTCAGTCATACATTTATTCTGTAATTTTCATGCAGGCTTATAAAAATAACTAATTTTTTTTACCATGTTTGGCATAAAATCCTTTCATTTAAAATTCTCAAACAAAATTTTTGTGTTTCTGTTGTTTTTTAAATCGAAGTCCTCACAATTACATCATGTAATATATTCATACTTTTTATACCGTGCTTTTTTTTTTCTTTGAGCTTCATGACATTGACAGAAATGAGTGTGTGTGTGTGTATGTGTGTGTGTATACCACTACCGCAGTATATGCAACATTTTTGATGGATTTGAAATCACTGTATTCTCATTCAAATCTTACAATTACAGTATAGATTTCTAATTACTCTCTCAGATCTTGTCCATCAATGTCAAATTTTTCTAGCATAGGTTTTCATCATTTCAGTCATGAGGATATCTCTAGGAAAATATTAATTACCCACTAAGCTTTTAATGCCATTTTTTTTCTTGTTTGACTCAAAGTTCCGAAACTGCATTGGTTTCATTTCCAGTAAAGATGAAGAAAAGAGCGCGTTGATTAGTGTTGGAAATCCTTAAAACGATAACATCTGAAAAACTGTAGAGAAGTTTTGCTCACATTCAAAAATTGCCCACGTAAATCTTTGTGGGGAACGTGAACACATCCCTATTTTTTGTGATTTTATTGGCGACATACACCATTTTCTACAGGCCTTATACTTCTTTGCGTCTCCGTCTTAAGAGATTTTTGTCATGCCATTATACTGGAAATCTATGGTTAACGCTCTGCAGGACGCATAAACTTTATTTCGCCATATTTGGGTTTCGGGAAATTCCTAAAAAACTTCTCATTTTGTGCTAACACTGTGACATATTGTTTGTTGCAAAGTTCTTCAGCGCATTTGCGGCGGTAAAAGTGTGTATGTAATTCACTTTGCGCATTGTCTAAAACTAATAAATGGATCAGTACTTAAAATAGCCTTTTGTTGTTTAAGTCACTGGTTATGTTTTAATATGCATTTTCATATGTAATTAATGTTAATTGTATTTATGTTGTTTTTTTTTTAAAGGGAATTTTAAAGAAGATTGGAAGACCAAGCAAAAATCAATGGATGGTACTTTGAAAATTAAGATTTTCCTAAAAATAAGCTTTTAAAAGAGAAAGAAGATGGGGAAAATTTGAAATATCTATGCCTCTTAAATAGACACAACAGGTTACGAAGAATAGACTGAAAAAACAGTCTCAGATGGAGAAAGAGAAAGAAAGGAGAGATAGAGCGAGAGGGAGAGAGATATATAGATAGGAGATAGATAGATAAATAGAGAGAGGGAGAGAAATAGATAGAGAGAGATAGACAGAGATAGAGAGTGAGGGGGAGAGAGGGATAGATAGAGAGAGGGAGAGAAAGAGACATAGACAGAGAGAGAGAGAGAGAGAGAGAGAGAGAGAGAGAGAGAGAAAGAGAGAGAGAGAGATAATGGGCAAATGACATCATGGACATCACGTGTTAATGAAAGCAAGAAAGGGCCAAAAAATCTTGTCTGTTCAATGATCAAATCTTTGAGATTTTGGTGACATGGCATTAGATGAAGAAAAAAATAAAACAATGCAAAATATTGTTTGTTTACAAATGTTTATTTTAAAAAGGTGTCAATTTATACCAACAGTATATGTAACGGCTATAACGGTAAAATTAGCCACGTAATAAAAAAAGGACAAAGGGATTGAATGTAGTATCCGTATCTCTAACATTAGCAGGCCAGTATTTCAATAAACTCACGCAGCAAAAGTAAATACATATTGTATGAGTATCGTTCAGATGCATTTATCTGTATCTGAAGCAAGCTATCAGAGCAGCGTTTGCTATGGGTATAATTATAGTATGTAACGTGGCAAATATTGACATAACAGCATTGATCGAATATTATTAAGACGAATTTTAGAATTTATTAATGTGATTATATGACAAATAACGTACAAGTAAAGAGTGAAGAAGTTAAGGTATTCTTTGAGTCATGATGAAAAAAAACACAAAAAAAAAACAAAAAAACTACAATATAATGTATCCTGTTATTGATGGATAACAGATAAAGCGAATTGTTCTGTTATTGATGGATAACAGATAAAGCGAATTGTTCTAGATAAAGCGAATTGTTCTGTTATTGATGGATAACAGATAAAGCGAATTGTTCTGTTATTGATGGATAACAGATAAAGCGAATTCTTCTGTTATTGATGGATAACAGATAAAGCGAATTCTTCTGTTATTAATGAGACATCACATAATCTACCGTCTGCTGTTATTAATGAAACTTTGCACAATCTAAAGTAATCGTCTGTAATTAATGGGACAGCACGACGTTTTAATGTAAAATTGTCTGTAATTCATGTGGCGCGCGGCAGAACCCGCGACAGAAGACTCCCTGCAGATCTCAGGGCGGATTCGCTTGCCACTGTGCCACTGACGCCCACTGTCTTTAACTGAAACGCTCTCTGTCCGTATAATTATAGCTATACATGTGGAGATGAATTGCTACATCAGAGCTAAAAGTATTCTGCGCGGTTCTTAACCAACATTTTAACTTCTTTCTGTTCTCTGTTTGGCTTTTTCATATACATCCGATGAGGGTTAAGTATACTTTATTACAAAGAACAAAGAGCGGCGGTAAACATATCTCGTTGATTATCATGCTTGGTGATGACAAAACCGTTTTAGCCTCAAGCTGAAGGTTAAGAACTGAAAGGGTACAGGAAGCTGGCTTTTGTCGGATTTTAATCATGCAAACATCAAAAAGTGGAAAACCCCAAAGTCTAACAATGATGGTTTTGTATATAGCAAGTCTACAAAAAGGTGATCTCAGGCTTTCAGACCCTCCTTCAGGCCAGGGCGTCGGTGGCGGGGCTCGAACCCTCGACAGAAGTGTCCCTGCAGATCTCAGGGCGGACTCACTAGCCACTGTGCCACCGACGCCCTTGTCTAACTAGGAAGGAAAGCATCTAGAGGAAGAGATGGGAGGACTACATAAGATAATAGACGAGCTTGAAATGAAGCGATACATTCAGGAGGTCAGGAAATCTAGAGTATTGGAAGATATTGGATGCCATATTACCTGTGGCCCGTCGATCTGCATGGCTTTTTTAAAACTTTTTTAAAAAGCAAAAATGTGAAGGATAACAGGGTAACAATCATAGCTAAAAACTCAGAATTTATATATATTTTTTTTACTTTATTGAACGTTTTCTCATACCGCTACACAATGATATATAACGCAACTAGTTGCTTCAGGCTAGGATTTAATCTTATGACCATGAATTTATGTGGCAGCAGATTATCATGACAAAACTTTCGGAGTTTATCTAATTTTTTTTTTTTTAAACGAAATCTGGCTCAAATAAATAAAAATAAAATTAAACAAAAATCTTACAGTCTGCAGAGAGCACGGTGAATTAACCCAATTTCATGTATGCGATTTTTTATGTTTTTATATATAGCCAGTCCACAACAAGGTGATCTCAGGCTTTCGGGCCCTCCCTCAGGCCAGGGTGCCTGTGGCGGGGCTCGAATCCCGACAGAAAGGTCCCTGCAGATCTCAGGGCGGACTCGGTAGCCACTGTGCCACCGACGCCCCCTCATGTATGCGATGCTGAGATGAAGGAAAAGGAACTTATCCTTGGGGCAAATAAAACCCTGGAGAGCTTTTTCTGATCTTGCCTCAAGCGATCGTGAAGGTGCGGAGATTACAATCATGTTTGCATACCATGTAATAAAGAAGAGGTGCTGAGGTGATCACACCTAACAATGAACATAGAGCGAAAACTCTTAAGAAAAGACACCTGTAAGTTTCCAGCAATGTAAGCTACAAGAAAAGATTTTTTTAGAAAAGAACAAGAAGAATTTATAGAAAGAAGGGTCGTGGCAGGGAAACGCTTGCATGCCTTTAAAACCTTAACTCATAAAAGTGTGATGAGGAGTATGCAAACCAAAAGCAAAATGAGCTTTCTGGGAGCAGGAAAGGAAAAATCGGTAGGGGTTAGAGGCTCATAACCGCCCTGATATGTGTAGTAAATCTGGCGCCTCGATGGTGGGGATAAAAAACACATAAACATCATTATGTTGTAAGGATCTAAAAAAATATGACAGGGAATATGTAGAGGATCAAGTAATAAATTTCATTGGTACTGGCAAACCATGATGTTATTCAATTTTTATTCATGCATAAATAATATTTGCTTTCAAGTAAGATAAAGTACGAATTTAATACATGCATACAGATAAACAAACATAATATTCTTATAAATGTATGTATATATATATATATATATATATATATATATATATATATATATATATATATATATATTATATAGATAGATAGATAGATAGATAGATAGATAAACATATGTAAATAGAGAAAGATATACATATTAAAAAAAATAATAAAAATAGAGAGAGAAAGAGTGAGAGAGAGGGTGAGATAGATAGATAGATAGAGAGAAAGAGAGAGAGAGAAAGAGAAAGAGAGAGAGAGAGAGAGAGAGAGAGAGAGAGAGAGAGAGAGAGAGAGAGAGAGAGAGAGCATAAGAGACAGAAAAAAGAGATTTTTTGTTTAAATTTTTCCGTTTGACTGTATTTCAGTGTCGATGGCGAGATTTAGCAAAACCAAATCGCCTTATCGCAACTTCGAAACAGTCACCAATCCCCTGAGAGATTGGTTGGCAAAATGGTTACTCCGGAGCTGAGATCATTCAGGTAGTTATAAATTACACCAAACACTAATGTTAGACACAAACATTTCATTGGTCTCTCAATTTAAATCTCGCGGGCTCTCATTTGGCAGTAAAGAAGACTGTAGCCTGAAAGCCTGAGATCACCTTGCTGCGAACAGGCTGTAAAGCCAATATCGATCTCCCTCTCTCCTTAACACACACATACACATATACACACACGGGCCTTTCAGTCTTTCTCTCCTTCTCTCCCAAAAGTGTTAGTGGCGAAATGGCAAATAAAACCGCCCTGAGATCTGCGAGGACCTTATTGTCGTGGGTTTGAGTCCAAGCCTGTCATCGATTTCCTGGCCTAATGAAGTTTGGGATTTCTTGGTTGTAGAATGGTGAAATGCGCCAAACCTTTACTCGAGTCTCTCTCTCTCTCTCTCTCTCTCTCTCTCTCTCTCTCTCTCTCTCTCTCTCTTTTTCTCCTGCCCTCTCTGTATATCTATTTTTCTTTTTCCCAATCTCTCTCACTCTATCTATCTATCTATCTATCTATCTATCTATCTATCTATCTATCTATCTATCTATCTATCTATCTATC
>BLXT01000663.1:2477130-2487353 GCA_019648995.1 Plakobranchus ocellatus | reverse complement strand
AACTGAGTGGTGGAAGAGAAGGGATGGGCAGGTGTGTGCAATAGACCTAGACATAGCCAGACATCGGGCCTGGCCGTCTGTAGTATGAAATACTGATAACTAACAGCAATGGGTTTGTGTGGCGTACCGGTAATGCGAGAAAGAAAGGGAAGGCAAGGTGTGTTTAAAAAAAAAAGTCCTTTTTTTATGTGTCGGTCGGACAGTGACTGGGCTTTCTCGGTAGTTTTTATTTCGCTTTAGCGATAGTTTGGCAGCCAATGCTTTCGGTTTACCGCATGTTTAATAAGAAAGAATAAGAGGAAAAACGGACGCACTTCAATTTCTTTTTCGTTTAGCCGTTTTCGGTTTAGGTGTGGTCTACTGTAACTTTTATGACAAAGTTTAATGAAAATCGCCAAAGTTAAAACATTAAAAAGCCTGTAATATTAAAACAGTAAAATTTATTATTCTGTTTTGGACTCTTGGTTAACAAACAACTATGTAGAAATTAAAGTTCCTCACCTTGTTAAAACTGCAGTCAGCATCTCTTAACTTCATGTTGGTCCTACGCCCAGGAATAAATGGTGAACTGTTTGCACGCACTTGTGCAGTTGGACTTGTAGCCTTAAGAGCTGGGTTTGCTGTATAACTGTTACTGAAATCCAAGCTTTTCCTGCAGGAAACTGCGGTAGCACGGCTTTGTTTAGATTTTGGGCTTTGAAATGTCTCCTTTATTTCCTTGGTATTGCTCACTGCTAGCGGGGAGTGTTCAGTAAAAGAAACACTATTGTTACTGCTAACACTCATATCTGGAGCATTATCTGATTCAGCCATGTTGTTAATAGTGTTATTGCAGCCATGGTTACGCATACGCTTAAACAGCGGTGAATCCTTTTTTGCCAATCCTCTGATTGTTCTTGTTGAGCTCGGGGAAGATGATGGTGGTGAACAAGACATACTTGAGTTGGTTTCGCTCAGGTTTTCAGTGTGAAGTGCCTTGATGGGGCTAACTGTAGAAGTGGTATGTTTAGATGGTTGGCTTGGATAAAACGGACTTGGTGAATGTTTGGAGGGTGATATAGGATTTTTACCAGGTGAATACTTTGAAGGTGTAATGTGACATTTACCAGGTGAATACTTTGAAGGCGTGACATTATGGTCATTTGGTGAATTATTTGAAGGAGTTATGTTTGATTTACCAGGTGAATGCTTTGAAGGTGTAATGTGACATTTACCTGGTGAATACTTTGAAGGTGTGACATTATGGTCATTTGGTGAATTATTTGAAGGAGTTATGTTTGATTTACCAGGTGAATGCTTTGAAGGTGTAATGTGACATTTATCAGGTGAATACTTTGAAGGTGTAATGTGACATTTACCAGGTAAGGGGTTTAAAGTCCTAGTTTTGCTTTTCTTTTTACCATATTGCTCATCTGCACGTTTAAAACTCAGCAGTGCTTCTGAACCCAGCGACAACTGTTCAGAACGATAACAGCATTCATTTCGAGTCCTTCGAAGCTGACAAGGATTGTGATTTGCATCTTGTGAAACATCTAGTGGGTGACTTGTTGATGTTGAGGGCGAAAGAGCATTGCTGCTTGATGGTATCAAAGTGGCAGCGGCAGAACTCATCACAGTATTCTGGGTACTAACAGCAGTATCTTTTGAGATGACTTTGCTTTCCTGACACCCACCTTGTGCCATCTTAGTATCGCTCATAGGAACGGATGTGGTCGACACAACAGGAGTGATTAAACTTTTAGATGGTCGCTTCAGTCCACCATTTTGATTCACAGATTTTCTTGAACTAAATGATGGACTCTCACTATCAGAAAATAAATCTTCACCACTTAAGTACCCATCACCTCCAACTACCTTTTCAGAAACAGTTCCCTCCCCCAGTGTTCTTTTTTCTGTTGCAGAGGGAGCAATGAATACTTTAGTTACAGAGAGTTCATCTGAATCTGTAGTCACATCATCAAGTGCAGAAGGGTAAAAGACAGGATCATTTGAATTTTGTGGCTCTAGGGCTTCTTCAATTTTTGTAACGATTGCATTGAATGTATTATCATCAAGTTTATCATTGGTGCCTTGGCTGAGCTGGTGCACTTTGGTCACAGCCTGTTTGAATTCCTTCTCTGTAACTTTTCTTTTTTGTACTTCCTTTGGGGGAGTTAGGATTTTAAAGGGAGATGCATCAAGAATAAGTGCTGAATCAGGCAGATTTTCAATCTCTGTTTTAACAGCTTCAGGATCACCACAATTTATATTGTCTCTAACCTTGGATGGTTTGCATTCTGTTACCCCGCAAGGCACATCAGAACTAAGCATGACATTTGGTTTTATCTTGTCCTTCAACATTGGCATCTGATCTTCTTTTTTATTTTCAGAACTAGTGTTGCGCACTTCATCTTCCTTCCTTGATTTTACAGCAGCACTAATCTCTTCCTTCAGAACGCGACCTAGATCTTCAAAGATCACATTCAAGTTGGCCGCATTTGCAACTGGTTGAGCAGAGCCTTGCTCCGAACCTCCGGTCTTGTCTGAGTTCATCTTAATTTCATAGTGACTCTGTCCATGAGCCAACTGGCCCGAGGAATGCTCAGTAGAGGAATTAGAATCCAAAGGTTCCAATCTCGCATTGCCCAGATTTCCCGAGGGCTCAGTCATCACCTCATCATTCCATAAATGTTCAGTTTTTGGTTTGCTCTCATCTCCAGAACACAAGTGAATTGCTTGGGACAATTTGGGCAAGGAAAGCCTAGAAGGAGATTTGAAAGGGATGGGGGAAGAGAGGCTGGTGTTTATTTTCAAAGAGCTGCATCATCATGGAGCTGTTGGCTAATATATACATTCTGTGACACTCTTTATGTATGACCTTGACTCACCATGTAAAATGGAGATATAAAATTACAGGAATACAAGTAGCCAATTTCTAAATTTAAAATTTTCAACAAACCATTTAAAAATTGTATTATCTTGAATAATTGGTTATTTCTACCCATATAAAAAATGCTGCCCACTGTGCGTAAGTCAATCAGTACATATCATTTATTTTACAAGATGTCTTTACACATGCTTCAGTTTTATGAGTTGTGCAATCGCAAAGAATTGGTCATTTCTACACGTATGAAATATGCTGTCTGCTTTACCTAAGTCAATAAGGACATACATAGTATTGTAAAAGACTGCCAACCACATGTGTCATTGGTCTACACTGTCAAAACTACTTTAGTTGATGCTGCTGAAGTGGATTTTCATTCAAGTCAGTAGTTCTACTTGTAATGGCCACCTCTCAATATTTATCATTAGAAAAGAATCAGGCCATTAGGAGATTTTTATATCAGTCAATATTTTTTTTATAACACACTGGCGCTGTAGAGAGCAAGCTTGTTTTTTGTCCTCGCTGTATTTTATAGAGAATGTTGCTCTTCCTTCTATTTACAGTTCTTGCAATTCTGTGTAATGCTAGCCTTTTTCGTCACATTTATTTTATCCTGTTTGGATTCTGCATATCTCTATCACAGTTATAGGTTGGGAGTTACAGTGTTTGGGGTAAAACTACATCTAATCTAGATGTAGACTTATATCAAAATCTTTTCACATCTATTACTGTACATCAGCATTACCCGATGTGTTGGCCTAGGCCAGAGGCTTTTGTCTAAAATTCAAAAGAAGCATCCCCCCCCCAACACACACACAAAAATATTTCAATCAGCAAATGTAACTTAATGATCAAATAAATAAATCTAACCAGCCAAAAGTTGATTTGTTCATTTTCATAGCCCCTAAACATCAACTTATGAAATAATGATGACTGTGTATTGACATGCTACATCCATATATTTAGCAACACATCAAACAGAGAGAAAAATGTTTGTATAACTATGACATAATTTTAGCAGAAGCCTTATTTGTTAATTATCTAACCTCTGAGCGAGATGAAGCAGTTGTGCTTGATTTTCTTGTCTCCACCACATTCCTCCACCATGATAGACAAACTTCAGCAAACAGAGCACACTTTCTTCATCAAAGTCAGACAAGTCTATCTGATCCTGGCCATTGCCTAGTCCATTTTCACAAAGCTATGAGAGAAAGGTAAGCAAAAATTTTTAAAACAAGATCTAACTGACTGTATTTTTTAAGAAAAAAAAAGAAATTAACCAAATGTGGAAATCTCTTTTAAACAGCTTTGTTGGAACAGATATTAACCTTATAAAGGCTGTTTCTGCCACCATTCCTGATCGCCCTTGAGTTAAGACTTGCAAAAGATGTTCTTTTCTGCCTACCTCTACTGTATTTGCCTTCAGTCTTTCCAATGATTGATAGATTTTCTAAACCCTTCTGTCATCAAAGCAGTAAATAAGGAAATTAAAATGCTAGTACGTGTTTCCTGAGACCAGTATAGACATATTAATGTAACAAATTTCTCTTTTCAGTGTTAGTTACTAAACTTTTGAACTTTCGTGACTTTTCAATAAAGGAAAGGTTTGAAAATTTTTGAACCAAGCAAAATGTTTTGAAAATAGTTTTTTGGAAATCATCAGAAAAACATGGTGGAGGAGATGGAGAGGAGGACGAAGATAAGAAAAATAAGAAGGGGAAGGAAGAGCATAAAAAGGCATGGTGGATAACTAAGGGGTGGTCGAAAGGTAAGAGGAGGGAGTAGAAAAAGAAAAGGAGGAGGAGGAAAGAGGGGAGTGAAGGGGGGAAGGAGGGTGAAATAGTGGAAGAGGGGATAGGAAGGATGAAAAGAAAAAGAAACGGAATTTAAATTGTGTAAAAAAAATAAATAAATAAGAAATAAAAGTAAAAATGCAACGCCATTCTCTTACAGCTAGAAGTTGTGGACACTGCACATGTAGTATAATTTTGTGTGCTCTGATAGCTTTTTTCCCGACTCTACTGCAGTTGCTGATGCTGTTATTGTCATTGTTATTCTCATTCACAAGTATAGAGACATCACTGTAGAGGCTACTGTTGACCAGGGATACAAAAGATGGCACTTGTCTATGATGATAATTGGAATTTTCTCCAAGATTTTCAGTACTTGGTAAAGTGGTCTGGAAGACAAGAAAGAAAGAGCACTGTTTAATTTATCATCTCATTTGTACAATAGCATTTCATTTAAAAGCTCCCCCGCTGCATAATTACTGCCTGGCATTTCAAACAGTCAATAAACTTAAAACTTTATTTCTGATGATAAAAAAAAAATATTATTACAAATAACAAACTGCATCATCCTCATAACTATTTTATGAAATTCCTATGAGTATTGAGATTCAATTCAGATTCTGATCTTTTTAAAGATAAAAGTCCAAAGAAGACCTTAATTTTGATCAGCATCTGAAAGCTGGCCTAAGCCTACCATTGAAACCCTCACACTACACGTGGGTGGGAAAGTGAGACATAATACATTTGTCATACTCAAGTAGTGAAGATAGACTGGTATATTTAAAGCCAAAAGCTACTGAAATTGAGATGTTTAAAACAAGGCAGCTGAAACAAAAATGCTTTATGATCCATTTATCGGCCTTTTAGTTTAAAAAAAAAAAAAGAATTGTGCCATAGAGAGGCCAGAATCAGTAAAATCCAACACATTTCCACCTTCTATCACGAAACCCAGAATTGCTCCAAAAATTGGGACCTGCAATTCAGATCATGACAAATAGGGAGCACAAGTGACGACAAAGAATTTCTTCCAGGTCAGTTTTTTTTTTTTCTTGCCTATGAGATCGGTGCCCTTTTTTTAATATTTTTTTTTTAATCTACTTTTAAGTTAATAATGAGTTGCAGATGATGACGATGAATTTGTTACAGATTTACTTTCCTAGCCAATGTAAATGAAGTCTTTTTGTGTTTAAGGAAGTATTTTAAATTTTTGTTTTAATTCAAGCTGTGATCACCGACATTTACAGGTGATGATAATGAATTCCTTTCGGATCAGTTATGTTCAATGCAGATTGTTATGAATTGAAATTATAAATCTGCTTCAATTTACGATCGCTGATGCTTACAAATAAGAAAGAGGATGCCAATGCATTTTTTCAATATGTGTCTTTTTAAGAATCCTTCACAGATGAGAATGCATACTTCGGTCAACTGTATTTTAAAGATTTCATGCTCATTGATTGAAACAACAAAGTAACAAGAACAATGATAGAAAAGAAAGGGAACATACATCTCATATTGTTCACTTGGCTTAGGTAGCAGAATGCTAGTTTGAAAAAATGTAAAAAAAAAAAAAAAAAAAAAATTATATTAGCTACTTTTAAGCTCCAAATCAGTATATACAGACAAAATTTTAATTTCTAAATCTAAATTGACAGATTGAGAGACAAACATTCTTTTACTTGGGCAGTTTCTGGTTACCCAGCATGCGTGGTGGCATTTAAAGAACCATATAAAGAATTTTTTTTCCTTACCTCACCCTTCGTCACTGAATCTGAGTGAGAATCTGGGTCAGCCAGGCGAAGGTTTTCATCTTGCTCAGAGGTCTCTGGTACAGCACTGGCAGATTCTAGTTCATCAGCAGATGAATGGCTACCAAGAGTTTCACAGCTGATGATGATGACATAACAATAATGATAATATCAATATTAATGATTATAAAATGTAAACATACAACCTTACAATCTAACAAGAACTATGTAGCTGTCTTTTATCTAGTTGGCTGCATCATCTGCTGGTGATATATATTAATTTAGTGACCTCTGTAGACAAATGTTTATGTAGTCTCTCGCACCATCTTTATCTTTCCATGTTGGATCTAGTCTGCTTTAATTACTTAGATGAATTTCTATCTATTAGCTTCAGGAGTTTTACAATAATGAATTCACAAAAGTGAATTCTAATTTTATTCATAATGCACCATTTTCCATTAAAGTGTGTTAAAAATGCAAAAAATTCTTCATTTTGAAAGAATCTGATAAATTAAGGTAAATAATGACGAGATTCATCCACACAGAATGAGTGCAAAAATAGTCCAATCGATTTGAAGATATCAAAACATTTTTGATGCTCATTTCAGTCGAATAAACATCTCTAACTGGCATGGTTTTTTTTTGTTTTGTTTTTTTTGTCCTTTTACATTTGCATACATCTCTCTTGCAAAAACTGCTGATAAATAGGCAGGCCGCATATTTACAACCAATATGGTTATAATTAGAGTAGAGATTGCATATGCACGAACACACCACATGAAAATTCCCAAACATACTTGTCTGCTGCAGACACAGTGGCATCACTTTCCAATGCTAGCAGTGCCAGGTCTTGTACAGTCTGGGATGCTGGCATTTGTGTGTCCTGAAGGCAAGCATTTGGCGATGTTGCTTCGTTATATTCCTAGAAAAGGGAAAAATTTGCTTTTAAAAGATAGCTGTTGATAATGGATCCCTAGCCCAGGCTCATACAACAAGGAAGAAGAAGAATCTAGATTTAGGTCTAACACAATACAAAATTAACTGTTATGATATTTACAACGTACAGTTCCTATCAAAGATGTCCCAAAGTTAATTTCAATGTTACAGCTCTTACATTGGCAAGAAAATCCTAAGCACAACCCTTTTTGATTGATGCACTAAAGTAATTTTTAACAGCTTTTAAGGAACAGTTTGGAACAGTTGTTAAATTAACTATATTTACAGTTTTTAATAAAATATAGGAGAGATAAGTAAATAGATGACTGAAAAAAAATTTGCACTTTTTTTTTCTGGGGAGGGAGGACATATTTTAATCACCAAAAAAAAAAAAATTAGGAAAGAGAAGAAATGCTGCTCAAGAAGCAAAACACAAAAATAGTCAATTATCATCATTCTTATTATTTAAAAACCAAGTTCAATTTTCAAAAATTTATGCTGTGTTTTTCAAGGTACAAAAGAAAAAAGAAAGTTTGCTTCACCAACCTCATCAGCTGTCACGGTGCCTTTGAAACATCCTGCTGCCTCTGCATCAGACTTCCTCCTGCCAGGAATGGATGAGATGCTCTTGATTTTGCTGCCAGGTTGGACACAGCTAACCAAGACAGGAGGCATCAACTGTATTTACAGTTTTTAATAAAATATAGGAGAGATAAGTAAATATATGACTGAAAAAAAAATGTGCATTTTTTTTTTTCTGGAGAGGGAGGACATATTTTAACTCTATTTAGTTCCAACATTGGGATTTCGATCAATCCTGATCGATGACACACCCCCTTCATTGCGGGCTTGTTTCGGCCTAATTTTTTTTAATATATGTACTTTATTCATATTTCATACTAAAAAATAGGTCTTTCTACGCCTAAAAAATATATTTTGTGCATGATTTTTTAAAAAAAATGATAAAACGAGCTTATTAAAAATTCAGTTTGTCCTGAGCGAACACTAACCATGCCTCTTCCGCCATCTTGAAATCTTAGCAAACGCGTTTTTAATTACTCTTCAAATTTACTAGATTTTCGTCACTTTTAACAACAAAATGGCTAAAATTAGAGACAGTGACGTTTTTGGAATGTTAGATCTATCAGACAGCGAGGTTGAAGAATGGTTAGACAGCGATGATGAGAGTTTTGAGCCCGACAGTGACGACTCGGATTTAGACCCAGTTCGTCATCCTCTACAAGAACAAAGGTAAGACCTCAAACGCAGCAAAATGTTGCTTTTTCTGCAAATTCCCCTTCATTTTAATGTTAAAACAGCTAAACATATTATTATATTTGCATCTAACTACCCAGCCTCCCAAAAACAACAGGCTATATTGACCTAGATCTAGATTTAGGTCCAGCTTGATGGCCCTTTCAAACCAGGAAGTAAATTTGTAATAATGTAAACATAGAGATCGAGATTTAGATTCTAGGTCTACTAGGCACTTTGCAGAAGAATGAGCTCAGCTTGGAAGCAAAAATTGCAATCATAATCCGTCTAGAATTAGATCTACATAAGGAAATTTATTGAGAGAAGAATTTTTTATAATATTTGTAGAACTAGATCTAAATCTTGATCTAGGCCTAGTTATGCCTAGATATAGATGTAGATCTAATCTAGAATCCTCCCTCCCTTGAGGGTGGCAGCAAGTTGGATGATATAACAACATGGAGTTCATGGAAAATAATTTGGGAAATATGTGTGCCTCTTTATGTATTTGTGCTACAAATAATAAAATAAATCAATAAGACCAGTACAAGATTGAACAATAGGCAGTGGATATAAAAAGAGTAGTGAATAATCTTTCGTTGGTGTCTAGATATTGATCAGAACTTTATGAGCCCTACATGTGACTACTGATGTGCTTTTCAGCTTTGATAATTAAGTCAGCTAGATATTTATTGAATAATTACCAGAATGCTTTTATTATGATTTAATAGACTGTAACAAAGGTCCCAATTTATTTCTGTTTCTTTTAGACAAAATGATGTGCCACAGCAGATGGACAGGGAGCATGACCGAGACCCTGGTCCAACTACGCCAGTCCCTGCTTTCAAGCCAGCCAACCCACCAGGCATCATCCTTGATGAGATTACTAGGGCAGGCTACAGAAAATTCCTCAGGCCAGTCGACTTCTTTTGTTTATTTTTTACCTTGGATTTGGTGGAGCGGCTGTGTGGGTGGAAAAATGGGTATGCTGTGACTGTGGGTGGAGAGAAGCCGAGCATGTATGCAAGGTGGGTTGAGGTGAATGTGGATGAATTTTATCGTTTCATTGGTTTGTTGATGTACATGTCTGTGATCAAGGTCCCACGTTTTTATATGTATTGGAGTGAAGAAACTTTGTTGAATGGTCTTTGGGCAAGACGATTTATGAGTGTGTGGAGGTATAAATGTCTGATGTGTTTTTTGAAAGTGCATGATGTGAGCCTAGAAAGTCCGGATGACAAATTAGCAAAGGTAAGGCCAATGTTAGAGTATATTAGAATGAAGTGCATGAACTTATTTCAACCTTATCAGAATATTGCAATAGATGAGAGAATGGTAAAAAATAAGGGGAGGTATGGGTTCAGGCAATATATTAGAGATAAGCCTACAAAATGGGGTATGAAGGTGTGGGTTTTAGCAGATTCTAAGACTGGATATACTTACAATTTTGATGTTTATTTAGGGAAAGATAATAATTCATCTACTTTTGGGCTTGCTTATGATGTTGTGATGAAACTTGTGAAAAATTTAGTGAATCAGGGCTACCAATTATTTGTTGATAACTTCTATACAGGGCTCCAGCTTATGAAGGATCTAGTCTTGAAAGGGATAAGGGCATGTGGAACTATAAAG
>BLXT01000663.1:2432684-2453559 GCA_019648995.1 Plakobranchus ocellatus | reverse complement strand
AATGAATGGTGCTGCACCAGTTTAGAAACCTGTGTTTCAATTTGGAAGCATCATAAACAGTCAAGTGTATTGATTTAACTGCTACTGATACCCCCACACCTAATGTTTTGGATTCGGGGTTTAATTATAAAACTTTTATATTGTTAGTTCGATTGAAACTCTTTTTTGGATTCTTGTTTTTAATTCTTCTCTTGAAAAGAAGAAAAAAAGTAATCATTGAAATCCTAATATTGAAACAAATTATCCTTTTGATTGTTCTGTCTGCCTATCTCTCTTGATTTCCACTGTTGGTGCAGTTTATCTAATCATGGTACAAATGGCAAATGTTGCTCCTTTCCTCATCAACAATTTTTACAAAATTGTTTTTAAGAAGTATTTTTACTTTTTATATGAAAAATATTTTACAAAAAAATGTCTGCTTCAAATCAAAGATGTTGCAAGAATCAACTTATTTTATTTGATTTCAAATCTATATTGCATATTTCAAATTAGAATTTGTTTTTTTTTTCTTTTCTCATTTTGTTTTATTTGTTCATTATCCAGTTGAGTCCTTGTTCCGAGAAGCGGGCATGCAGAGCACAGGCCAAATCAACATCTCCAAGTTTGTGGACACAGTCATGACTCCTCAACCAGACTATTGATTGTAAATGTATTTTTCAGCTGAATAGCTGTTTTATATTCAAGTTGTCAGTTTAAAACAATATATATACATGTGTAGTAGTCAAACAAAGTGATTTGCTTTTTGATTGTACTTGATTGATGCCAAATGCATACTCTTAACAACTAAAAGGGTAAAATTGAGTCATTCCTCTTTATGTAGAACTTTTTATGGCAATCCCATCATAGAATTTCATGCATAAAGAAATGGTAATTTCAGATTTTGTTTGATATTCAGTCATGTAGGTTGACAACTCAATTGAACTTGGGAGACTTAAACATATCTATACTTATCTTAAAGTTCAAGCATTGCACAAATATATATATTTTTTTGTAAACAGACAGTAGGAGAAAATCAGGCTTCCTTCATATGAGATCATATGTTTCCTTACCATAATGAACCTTATTTTTTTTTTCTTTAAAATGTTTCAAAATATATGAATAAAGCTTGCATGTGGATTTACACAGTTTTAATATTGGATCTCAGTTTTCAGCAGCCCATGAGGTTTTCTCTGGCTACATCTTATGAATAAAAATAATCTTATACCGAAGTAATTATAATGAGAATCCTGCAAGTGTTCATTAAGTTTGTTTTTGCAAGCTTGTTGTTTATTTCACTTGCATCATTTATAGAATTTTATCATGTATTAATACTATTATCAAAATGTAACGAAGAATAGCTTGCAATTTTATGAGAGAGGCAGCATTATTACGTCAGAATAACTTGAAGTGATGAAAATAGATATTTAAATGACTTGCAATGTTTTCATTAATTTTTTAAAATATTTTTAGATGGCCTTTATCCTAATGGCTTTAGGTTAAACATAATTAGTTATCAATTGAAAGGTACACAACCACCCTATGATATGGTGGCAAGGACTCTTTATGATGAAATTTTGATGTAAGAATGGCAACAAGTTGTGATGCTCTTTTAAAATTAATATTTTGCACCATATTTTTTAGGGTATACTGAAATGGACTTTATATATGCATTTAAGTTTTCATTTTTGGTTTATTACTGAACATTCCAGATATTGTATACAATAAATTTCAGTTCTCTTATTTTGTGTGTTATTACCGAACATTCCAAACTAGCATTCTCACAAGATCGTTTTTATACACGCTGATAAGCATTCCAGCTCTCTCTCACCACAAGGACATTCCTAAAAAATAGAAGGGATTTATGATGCATCCAGCTTTGTTTGCTTTGGATGCAAATGTTTACTTAAATGCATTGTTTATACTTCAATCTGCAAACTAATTTGTTCATAAATTTTGCTTCATACCATTATTGTCTTTATGCTCAGTTGTATCCAACGAGGATTCAGTAGATCTAATCCTTGTGACAGAGAACTTAACATCTGTATTAACATCTTTACCTGTAAAATAATGATCTCTGACTTTCAGATTGTTTATCTGTTTGTCTGTACTGAAAAAAAAAAAAAAAGATTAATGATTTATTCCATTTAAACTTTTATCATATGTTTCAGACCATTAACCTTTATAAACAAAAATTTGTATGCATAGTTTTTCTTCAACTTTTAAACTCATGAGGTTCCTATTAATCAAGCATTTTTTAAGACCAATAAATGAAGGTGTAGATTTCAGCACATCTAACAAATTGTTGGAGAAAAACAAGCTAAAAGTTTTTTTCTAGTCTCCTTATGTAATTAATATTTTTGATGATTTTTTTACGATAAGTATTAATGATTTATTAATTCTAAGCTTTTAAGGTGTATTTACATCAAAACTTCTCTTTGAAACAAACATTCATATATTACTTGTTGTTTTTGTTTGTTTGTCTTTGTTATTCTTTTCATGTATTCTTTGTTTGTTTTATTATTTCTTTGTAGCATACCTTGGGAAACTTGGCTTATATTCATGTCTTGTGCAGAAATATAGTAAAAAAAAAAAAAAAGAACATATGATATATTTACATCCAATGAATCATTAATATTTGCCCCATGATTAGAGAAAAACTAAAACTGTAACAGTAACATTATTTCATTGGTTATAATTTTTTTTTAATAAATATAATGCACAAAATGGAAGATTAGAAAAAAATTTAGTCTTGATGATTTCCCAACAAATTGTCAGGTGCATTGAAATCTACACCACCCTTTTCTTGGGTGTAACTACAAACTGCGCCAACTAACAAATTTAAGGAGGCAGATTCTTTAGGTCCACAACTAAAAGGCTTGATCTCTCATTATTTTTGTGTTCCTCATAATTGATAGCTACTTAACTTTTCCACGAAAACAATCCTGTTGATTTGCAATGGATAGTCATGGAATAACTTTCACTCTACTGGCTGTACACAAAAATCTGAAAAAGTATCACTAGTGAAGAAGGATAAATTGAAAAGTTTTATCCAACACGTTTTTTTTTATCCTATTCATGCATCACCACCTCAAACAGGCTTGCAGCAGGATTTGTCAATCATTCTAGCTTATTTATTTTTTAATATGAAAATTAAAGCACATATGAAAGCCAGCACTCTTTTCTTCAAAATTTTTTCCATCTTATTCAGATCATCTCCTACATCTACTTTTTGTACTGATGGGTTGTTTTAATGAAGTTTAAGTTTTGTTTGTTAGCCATTTCATCCTATTCTATTTAACATTTGATAAAGCATTGATACCTCTGACCATTTTGCAAAATCATTTAGTGCACTCATACTTTTTGGAAAAATAATGCAAGGGTAAATATGAAGTTCTTTATCTATGAATTTGTTGTTTGTTTTGGTTTGTGAAAAAATCCTGAATATTCTGGAATTGCCAAGGGTAACAATACAAATTTTATTTGTTTATATTAAGTTGGTCTGGATAAATTATTCTGCACAGTTAATATTTATGGCATCTATATTATATTTTTAGGTTGTGGTTTATGATTAAATATTTATGATCACATAGCATTTTGAAATTTATATGTTTTATGTATCATTTAAACGGCACATTTTCACTATTAAAATCGTCTTAGCACATACACTGATGCTCAGTTTTTTGGACATTTTCTTTTTATTGGTTGAAACAATGTAATCATCTGTTTAAAAACAAAAGAAATCTATGAAAGCTTATCCAGTTACATGTACTGCATGTGAACACTCTCATAAAGAGAGTATTCTGCATGTGATTTAAAGCTTTATCCTAAGGAAGTACCCATTTTGAATTTTTTTTCTTCATCTTCAGAGAAGAAAAAATTATACTTTTCAAACAATTTCATGAGCATTTCAAAATTGCAAATTTTGTAGGTGCCAACACACATTCTTGGTTATATATCTTGTGCTTTTCATTTGTCTCAATTTTAAACTAAACAAACTAGTTTCTCCTACTTTTCATCAAATTTAGATACTGTTGGAAATGTCTGCGCTTGATCTGAAAGTAAATACAAAATAAATTACATCCTCCCCCTTCCCACCACAGCCCTGAGATTCTTAATGACAAAAAAATTGTACGTTTCCCTTTGATAGAACTTTTTATGTTGTAAGCCTTTTTCAGATTGTACACTTCATACACATTTTATTGCATAAGAACAGCCCATTATTTCACATTTTTGAGATATCTTTGCTCTTGACCCAATCTTTTGAAGGTATTTACACTCACTATGTGGTGACCATTAGGTTTAATAAGTATTCAAGTACTGAACTCCCAGAAACGCAATTATATTCTGTGTTGTTTTTGTTCCAAGTTCTGAATTGTCGGTTGAATTCTTTTACTATATTGTTATCCAAAAGAATGAAATTCTCTTATCATAAACTCCTGCGGCCCTTGCCTAACTCAAACACGATTTGTTTTAACCCTGCCATGGGGAAGAGAGAGATGTCAGTTGTTGTTGACACAAAGGAGCTCTTACATGCCATTGGTCCCACATACCTTCCTTGATTGTTCTTATTCCTTTAAAGTTAAAAGATAGAGGGATGAAACAGTAGAATTCATGGCATTTTCACAGAAATCGTGTAAATTATCTTACTTACAAACAGTTGAGTAAATATAAAAATCATACATTGTGATTATGAATTGTGTAAAAACATAGATGTATTATAAATAGCAACTAGTGATTACTCAGCATGAAGAAAGAAAAAAAAAAAAGGTTGCCACAGTAAATCTTTATCTTTAATGAAAATTAATCTTAGGTGGCGTCCAGTGTATAATACATAACATTTTTGCAATTATTATTATTACTATTGTTAATATTGTTATTGCAATATGGAGTAAATGGTAATTCAGATGATTATAAAAGAGAACCAGTAGGAAAAAGATCACGAAAACCAATGCAATATGACTACATGTAGATATTTTTAACTTGTGTAGAAGATGGATTACAAAATCGGAAATTTTAGTCATGTGATCTGTTGGTACAAGTTATAAAATTTCAAAGAATGGAGACTAAGATTAGTATAAATACTATTTATAACAAACCTTAGAAGCAAGTAAGTTACCTTTCAGTCACAATCGCATCAAGGTGTTGGGTAAAGATTATTTTAACACAAAATAACATTCATTTAAAAATATATGTACAAAAGTTTTCTTTGCTACATCAAATGAAGTATTAGGTTCAATGAACAACGATTCAAAGGTTTGAATTGGGTGCATTTAAAAGCTGCCTATTTTTATAAAAAGTAGTAAAAAAAAAAAAGATTCATTACTTCCCTCATTGCTTTGAAAAAAAAAAAAAGATTTTCTTTAACTAATCGTTACTTTCATATATTTATTGAAGGTGCTTGGACAGTAGGTTATTTAATGCGATCTTGAACTATTGCTTTTGGTTTGTTTTTTTTTTTATGCCTTTTGGATTGTTTATTTCCTTCTATGTTTTTATTGCCAAATCAAAACAGAATCAATAACCAAGCACATAAAGCAAATAAAGTTCTAGTTTAACAATTATATAGTGCAACCCACAAATGCATGCAGCCCAGTATAACTTCATTCACTAAAGGTGTACATGCTTACAAAAAGAAAATTGCGACTCTCTGCCAAGTGATGGATGGAAACTCCTGCAGCAAACAGGTCCCTCATCATCTTAAAATGGTAATCACAACCAATTTTAAAGCATGCGTTTAGACAATGTAGCGTGTCCATAGAGTATGGCGAATGAATAGCAACAAATTTGTCATACCATTAAGGTGTCACATAAATCAAAGCATGTTTTTCTCTGGCAACTGTTTAAGTAAATGCTACTGTATGAACATCTTGCTCCTTGGAGTTTATTCCAGCTGAAATTCCATACACTTAATTTATGTTGCATTAAATTTGGTGTGGAAAATATATATTTGAATTTTGCACTTCGCTTTGATTGGGTAGTTTTTACATCTTGTTCGCAATATACATGTGTGAGTGAAAGGTTGGTGGCTGAGGGATTGCCAAAGTCAGCCGAAGTGTGCAAAGATTTTTTATCGAAACCACCAGCATGATGGAGACTAAAAACCCTGATTTCACCAAAGTATAGACAGATTGTGTGGCACAATCTAAATGCTTACATCATTCAAGTTTAACTTCAGGAGGATTGTCAAAATTGACCTTGTCCACAATGCAGTCAATCAAAGTCAAAAGACTTTCAGTGGTCAAGTATTTACCTGGAATAAAACTAACCTATAAATATAACAAAGAACCTTTCCTATCCCCTCTTTTCTTTATATGGAAAAACCGATGTCTCGAACAAATTGTGAAATCAGCAGAAGTATAGAAACCAGTTTTGGTCAACAAAACGTTCTGACAACCTCCACAATGCATAAGTCTGATATCGTCATCACCAATAAGCAAGAAGCTTTTTCTTTTGCATTAACGTTAAAAAACAGACAGTCAATTTAATTTGGGGGCCTAAGTACAATGCAGATCTTCATTTTCAAGCTAATTTTGGCGATTTTTAGATCCAAAGTGAAAGCAATTGCTTTGCCATTGTACTTGCTGTAGCTGTAGACACAAGTATGCTTTAATCAGAGCCAAGATGCTTTAGTGATTATTGTGCACCATCAGAATACAGAATAGACCCAGATTTTTATATTATCAGCAAAGATTATTATTATTATCAATCATACCACTTGATTATATACATATCTATATATAAATATATATGAATATGGAATAATACATTGTGAGTCATAATTGCTAGAAAAAAGCAAGATTTAGAAAAAGAAATGTTGCTACTATGTCAGTTATTTGCCAATGAGAACTAAACAAGATATCACAAGATCAACCAGTTTGTGTGCCTTCCTTTATTAGTGGATGATATTGTTTCTTCTCTTGGATTATTTATTTTATGCAGTGCACCATCATTTCCCCTCTTCGTTTTCTCCCTAATCTTATCAAACACCACTGGTGGCATTTTTGGTTTCCATGAGATTTAAACTTTTTTTTTAGAGGCAAATGATCAATTGATTTGAGACTACAAGTTAACTTCAAGCACTTTTTCAATATGAGCTTTACTTATTATACATTGGAAACAGAGCGTGGAAGTACATGTAGTATCATTAAGACCTGAGAACACACTTCCTCACTCCCACTGGGACTGAAATTATGATGCAGACAATTGTAAACTCTCATGAGGCCGAAAATGCTAATAAAATCATTTAGGTTGATAGAAATCAAGGGCAATTTACTCATCACAAAAGTAAACATGACAGCTGTTCTGCCTGTGAGATGTAACAGGGGTGACTATCAACCATCAGGCTGCCTGAAGGGGTTACTGAAGAACATAAGGCTCCCACAAGGTAAAGGGACACATCACCTTGAAATAACTCAAGCTCGATCTAAATCAGTCTCAGAATCTCCCTTCACTAGGGTTTCACTATAAGACCTTGTAAAACATCTTAAGTTCCATCTAAATTAGTCTCAGAATCCCCCTTAACTAGGATATCACTACGTGATCTTGAAAAATATCCTGAGTTCCATCTAAATTAGTCTCAGAATGCTCCTTAACTAGAATATCACTACGTGATCTTGAAAAATATCCTGAGTTCCATCTAAATTAGTCTCAGAATGCCACTTACCTATGATATCCTCAAAAGATGTGTTGTGTAAAACCTACTTGTTGTCATTTTTGTTCAGAATGAAATTGAAAGCCCACAATCTACAGATATTAAACAGGTAGCAATTCCCAGATACAAAAGAATTTACTTTTCTCCATGAAAGATCACAGCCTTGACTTAGAAATGAATTACACGACCCTAGCCTCTTGCTCTTATGCACAAGGGTAAAAATTGTACAAAAATTTCATCTAAGTTCTCATTGGCAAATAGCTGAGACAGATTTTATAAATCAAACTGATTTGCGATAACAATCAGTAGTAACTCTGTCAATGCCATGAGACCATGGAGAAAAAAGTGTTTCCTTTCACACAATCTTAAACCCTTTTTCTTCTGGTTTACACTTCTTTGTTGCCTTTTTGTTTTGCTGCATAGCCTTTCAAGCCTGGTTGTCATGTGACATCTGCTTTTTTTTTTCTTCCAGTATCTTTTTGGCATCCATAGAGCCATAATAAAAGGTCATGGTAAGTTCACTTAATTTATGAAATGACTTGCATAGACATAATTTTTGTATTTGCACAAAATGCACATTGATATGATTTTATTTTTACTTTTAAAGAGTTAGCACAGATTTATTATAAGTGTGTAAAATGATGCCTCTAATGAAAATCATTGACAGCCCTCTCTTGCTGTTAACAAAAAAAAATATTTACCTGAAAAAATACAATATTAATAATTTTTTTTTTCCCGGCTGTTTCAATGCTCTCAATATTTTTTAACACTATAACCATACATTGTATTATTCAAGCTGTAGTATGGTTTAGCCAATATGTTTACAGTTTGCTTTCCAGTCCAAAAAATCAATAAACATAAACCAGAAAACAGAACTATTTAAGCTGGCACTTCTTCTCTCTTTGTGAAGTAAAAGGCAATTGGTTTCTCTGGTTCAACAAATATCAAATACCTAAAATTGCAGTCTTTAGACTCTGGTCTGATGTGAATTTTCATTTTCTGAAGAACCTGAAAACAAGATAATAGAGATATATGAAAGATAAAAAATAACATACTCTGAGTACTTTTCTTTTTGTTCAGAAATATTTGTTTCTGGTTCTGTAAAGTGAAATCCTCTTCTTTCAGAAAATTATAATGTATATTAATTTATTTATTTCTTCAAATTATTAGTAAGCTTCAATTTATTTCCAAGAAATTCAGATGGAAATTCCTAGCTTAAAGTGTACTATTTGTCAAAAGTCCATTGAATACCAAACTAGTGTCTTTCCTGGCCTAGTACCAGGGATATCTTAGTTGGAGGCTGTCTTATGTCTGTTAGTGTGACCTTGTCACAGACTAAGGTCATTGGCCCTGAAATGCAGATAGCTGGGGCCCAGCACAAGTATTGCTTTTTTTTTTTTTTTTTAACAATCATCAATCACCGTTTTTCAGGCTTTGTTGCAATAATGTTCACAATAGTAACTGCACAAAAGTTACCAGTTAAAAAGAAACATTTTTATACGTTATGACATAGAAAAATTAGAACATGGTAAATATCATACATCTACAGTAGGATTGTCTTAAAGCAGGCTCAGCAGAAATTTTCCAAATGACTGAGTGATTAGATTCAATCAGTGATATCTTTGCTAAACAATAGATGGCTTTAGATCTTGTGGAAATTACTCAACACTATGTAAGCTTAGTCATTAACAGAAGCTTGACACCATGGCAGATGAAATTAACTTTGAATAAGGCTGATAATTCAACCCTCTTTTCTTGGTAGATTGTTTTGAAAAATTTGACTTAGGGTTTTTGAAAATCGGAAATATTAGCCTTTTTCTAACTGTAAGTCAATTTTACATCACTGAAGTCATCATCATAAAGTAAGATACATTTCTGATTTCCCCAGCAGTATGATGTGCTTCATGAGGAAATGAGAGAATGCTAATAGATTTAATTTTTTTCTACTTCCCATTAGTTGATTGGGTGGTTGAAAAAAAAATTAAGAGATCAATTTGGGATTCTGTATGTTTTCTGTGGCCTCAAAACTTACTGTATCAATAACTAATGGTAATGCATATCGCTGATTTTGACATTCTATCTTTTCTGTTGTTGTATATCAGCAGTTAAGAAAAATAGACAACAAATAAAAAACTTGCTAAGAGGCAAAAAGAATGAATAAGATGAAGCATTTCCTACTTTTACTAACGAAATTAGAAATGTGCTGTTTTTACAGACTATCACTATAAAATCTTCACTGTCAAATGTATTTAAAACATATATGCACAGGTAGCAGTGAATTTTTGTTTTCCACAGTTGAATTCATGTAAAAATTGTTGGTTCGCTCATGTAAGGCCTGAGATAATGGTGCATGTGGCTTACCACAAGTTAGTCTGTCCCCAGGGACTGATACGGTGGCAATAAGAGGGAGCTGGGCCGGGTTTTGCCCACAAATGGTTCGCTTAACTAAAGTATTGCTTAGGAGATAATATTCTGTTGTATTCTGTCTTATGCAATAATCTTGTTCAATATATCAAATTTCAAACAAAGAGGATGTTTTTTTAAGGAAAATAATGAGGTTTTGAGGAGCTAGAGTGGCCTATGCACTAAAACAAGTTTTCTTTATTTTATAACCATGATCACAATTTAATGTCCACATACTTGACTATTCACTAAACATTTGTTTAAAGCCTATGATATCATGCTGCAAATTAGTAACAAGTTCAAACAATTACAAATCATAGTGTTGATGCTGATGAAGATATTGGAGGCAGCACTCCCTGCATCAGTCAAAGAAATATCGATTTCTATGCATAAGAATTATTTGAAAATAACACCAACCTTTAATAAAACTATTTGAAAGAGTGGCAGCCATTAACAACAAGGCAACAGGAAAATAGACACTCCTTACTTACTTTGACTGTAGCCAAATAAATGTCCTGCTCAGCAAACCTCCAGCCTAAACATTTCCTGGGACCATGACCGAAGGGCATGTTGACAAAAGCTGGTGGAGCATTCTCTATTTTGCGAGTGTCATGAGACCTCAGCCAGCGCTCGGGGACAAACTTGTCTGGCTCCGAGAAATATTCCTTGCAACATTTGACTTGGGTAAATACCATAGACACCTGAGAGGATTGTGAAAGTATTAATGGATTTTTTCATAAATAAAAAAAATAGTTATTCTTTATATTACCATTTTTTCACTTTCAGCATCAATAATAAAATTTTTGTTGTTTTGCAGTATGATAATGTATTTAAAATGTAGGCCTACTCTGTTAAAATCTACTATAAAAGGAATGCTGGTTTTTTTTTATTATGGACCTTGTTTTAGCTGAGATGTAATATGAAAAGCCTTAGGCAAGATTCAGTCAATGCTACAAATCATCACATTACATTAAATTATAAATTTTAATATCCGGAGGAAGCATAAAAATTTTAACCTGAAGTCGTAATTTTTTGAAGGATGATTTATCATTTCGCATGATAATAAAAGTCTTTTAAGGGCTTTGAAGATTATCAAAATGTTTGGAAGTGTTACTTTCCATATATATGTCAGTTTCCAGACTAAGGCTAAGATAAACAGCAAAAAGGACTTATCTCATAAAATTCCTTGTTTAAAAGAGTTATATTAAGTAAGAAAGGAGATTGCATTTTTTTAATGTTGTAAATGAACAGAGTATTATGACAGAATGATGCATATATCAAAGGAACAGCAAATTACTTACAATTTGACTGCTGTAGATTTAAACTTCTAGACCTAAACCAAAAAATTTTTCAATAAAGCAAAATTGATCCATCCACAAAGGAGAAGCAAAAATTAACTCCCTGTAAATAGCATATGAAAAAAATTTTTTTTTAAGTTTTATTTTAGTTATTATTTTTTTCATTAACTGCTTTAAGTGTTTCACTACCCTAAGCCGGTTTTTCCGGCTCAAAATATTACTACATTTGGACCCAAAGCCGGTAAAACCGGCTCAGTATAAATGGGTTAGTATTTGAAAGAAGTGCTAAATGTACATTAACTTACTTTAGCGCATGCGCGAGATTTACACTTTTCTTCCTTTTTCACATAGTTTGAACGTAGAAATAGCTGTTTACATCCATATTTTGTTAAATTTTCAGTTTATATATGCATCAGGGGCCGTAATTTATCAAATTGATAGCAATTTCTTTTGTTTTTGCTATAAATCTAAAAGTATTCAACCTTTTTTCACAATTTTTGGTGTTTAAATGCCTATGTAATCACAATATATAAAAATCTACCTTTCAAAGCCAAAAGATTATCAGTAGATTTACTACTGTGTTATACATCGTCATATTTTGTTGAAAATTTTTTTACAATTTTTTTAAAATCCAGTTTACCGCTTTTTCAAAATGTAATAAAATAACAAATTTTCTTTTTTGGTGCTTATTTATAGAAACTAGATCCAATTCCCTTCAATTTGATATATAATTTGTATGGTTTTATCCTGTAGAAAAGTCCTCTATTAGCTTTTTACAAAATGATAGCCAATTTTAGAAAAATCCCATTCTAACCCTGTGTCCAGTCGTAAAATATGTGTGGGTAGTGAATCAGTTAAGAGTTCTTAAATTAACTCACCCCTGAAGGTATTCTGTAGCCTTGAATGATAACATCCTCTGGAAGGACTCTATGAGCAGAAAATATTGTTGGCTTGATTAATCTGTAACACAAAGAGCAACAAATAATCTTTGATATAATCTCATAAATAAAGAAACAGCTAGGTGTTTTGGGAATCTGTTTATGTAAATATATATATATAATTTTGGTAGCCTTAAGCCTTATGTAAAGACTTCTTTGTACTTTTGTCTGACAAAGAATTACTTTACCAAAAACAAAAAAAAATTGATTACATCATGCCTTTTGGTATATTTTTCTGGGGACAGATTTTTTACTCTAGAAATGTCAAGGGCTGATTAAATCAACCCTTTTTTTGTTGGGTGAAAAAAAAATAGATTTATTGAAATAAATGTGTCCTAAAACTTGTAGTTGCTTCGTTCTATGCTTTCAATTAGTGATATTTCAAGATTAGCCTGTTTCAGTACCAATTCATTGGACTTTTTTCTGTCCATGATAGCATCATTATTTTTCTCTAATGTGTCTAGTTTTCTCTCTGTTACCTTGTTTTTATTGTCCAACACTAACTGCCATATAAATACAAATCCCGATACAAGATTTTATTACCTTTATTTTGGTTCCCATACTTATGTTCCTGTTTGCAAGTATTGGTTTTATTTTTGGGAATGTATGTTGTCAGATTGTCTATTTGTCTACATGTTATCAGATTGTCTATTTGCTGTTTTTTTAAACTTGTTTGATTTGTTCATCTTTGCTAAAGAGATTGCATTTAGGGCTCAATGATTTCTTTGAGATGAACACCCATTCTGTTTCTTTTTTTACATTCAAGGACAGGCCCATTCTCTTGCTCTCTAAAACTACAGTAGGCCTATCTAAAAGTTTTTGGTGTTGTTTATCAGATTCTGCTATTAAAACTGTATCATCTGCTGAGATTATCAAGTTTTTCTCAATTTACTTTTAAGCCTGAAATATTAGGGATTTCACTACATAGATTGAAAAGATTAAGATAAATTACACACCTCTGTCTCACACCTCTTTTGATGGATTTGAAATCATTGCATTCTTCCTCAATTCTTATAGATCAGTGTCAAGATTTCTAATTACTTTCAGATCTTTCCAATCAATGTCTAATTTTTTTAGCATGTGAAACAGCCCTTTATGTTTTGTTTTGCCAGACACCTTAAAATAATCATTGAAGCAGAGATGAAGGTCTTTTTGCATTTCTAAACATCATTCCATAAGCACTGACAAAATGACTATTGCATTTCTAGTCTCTTTATTAGGCATAAAGCCAAACTGATTTGCTGATATTCCTGGTTTTAGGCTCTTGTGTATTCTATGTATCAAAACACGTAACAGCTATTTTGTAAAATAGCTCATTGAATTGATTGTCCAATGAAAGCCACATTCTCTTGCTCTTGGTAATTCAGAAAATACTATAAATAGAGATTTACAAACATCTTCTAAACTTGAACCACTGTGGTATATTGCATTAGGAAGTTTTGTTTTCAAATGATGTAATTATTACCTAATCCTGTGGCTTTTGCATCTTTCATTTTCTTCATTGCTGCCTTTACCTCTTGGAGGATAGTCGCTTTTTCTTATTTTAAATTTTTCACACCTATCATTTTTAAAAAAGATCTTCACCATATTTTGACCTTCTATTTAGATTAACATTTTTCCATCTTTTGATTTGATGCAGCCAGGGCTACAGTATTTGGTTTTCTTACCACTCACTTCTTAGATTTTAGCATGCATGAATTTACTGTCTATATTAACCTTTGCTCCATTTCCTGACATTGTTGATTAATCCATTCCTCTTTTGCCAAATTGCATTTTATCTTGCTTTTTTTTGTTTATGTCTTTGCGTTTGCCTTCTCATTTCCATTAAATCGAATATTTTGATATTTATTCATTTCTCAAGTTCTTTTTTGCATATGTTTTTCTCTACGACTTCATTCCAAGACTTTTTCATTTCTGGCACAGCTCTTCTACCTGTTAAGAGTTTCAAATTTGTTATGCACAGCTACATCTCTCATTTGGAATTAAGGATTAGCCTTTTCTATTTTTAATTTCCTTAGTTTTAGTTTAAATTTACACAATGGTCTGAATCACAGATGGCTCCCGGCAATGATTTTAATGTTTTGACTGCATTTCAGAATGATTTCTGAATGCGAATATAAGCTATTTTTTTTCTACTTCTATCACCGAGGCTCCTCCAAGTCCACTGTTGTTTGGGATGATTTTAAAATTGATTTGGCACTATTCAATAATGGGCTCAACAAATATCTTTTACCCTTTTACCCTTTCATCCGTCCTAAGAAATTTTGCTTTGTTCTGTTCATTTCTTGATTAACATTTTCTACTTTTCCTTTTTGCAAGCAGATGCTGGATGATGACCTGGAGCCACCTGCTGCACATGATTATTTTTTTTGGGAAATAGCAGCAGTGGTTTCCCTTTGTAACTTACCCACAAGGCAGAAGGAGACTAAGGATGGCTGTTGTCCCAATTAAGATCTTCCACTCTTTGCAAGTCCTGTTTTTAGTCCCACTGGGTTCCACTACCCTTCTCATTAATTCAAAATTGATTAGGTTACAGCTTTAGTTGCTCATTGTTCAACACATGCAGTCTAACGTCATACCCAGGGTACCGTGCACATTCAGAATATTTGAAATGCATCTTACATTTTAAAACTACTGTAGATATAAACTACATTGACTTGCAAAGCACTTATAGAAGTATTTGAATAATATTATGGGTTGAATATTTAAAACTTTGTTTCACCTGAAAGATTCCTTTAGACAAGCTTTGAGATATGGCATTTGGGCTAAGGCATCTTTAGTCAGGGAAAGATCACTGCCTATCCTAGAATGAATCTCCTCATACAATTTTTCTTGCTTGTCTGGATTCTTGGCCAGGTTGTAAAAAAGCACTTGCATATTTTTTGCCGTCTGCATAATGAAAAGAGAAAAAAACCCAGATGTAATAAAGCGTTAAATATGAATTACACAAACAACATTTGCTTATAATGAAATTACTTTCTCACTTTTCAATTCTTTGTTAAAGTATTGCATTTTAACCTCCCCCCTTCCCGGTCTGTCTCTTCTACAGATCCCCCTTTTCTGTCCTCTACTTTCGTATTCTCTTGCTCTCTCAGCATCACTTTTCTTTACCAACCTTTTTTACTCTTTCAGGACCATAGACTTTCTTGTTAATAGTGCAGATAAATCATTGAAAATTGTAGCAACAGCCTTTTTGTAATAACTTCACTGTTGATTACATCTGTGTCACTAATAAATATACAAAGTAGTCACCTCCTTTTATTCATATATGGTAACCATGATCAGTTAAAAAACATTAATTTTTTTCTTTTGACAGCCTTTGCCAAATATATTTTTATGTTATCAGAGTCTAAGATTAACGGAATAAAAAAAAAAACTTGTAAAGGAATGAATTTTAATAGTTGTTGAATAAAAAACCTGACCATTTCAAAATTTTATAAAATGAAATAAGAATTATACGAGGAAATTTCCCTCATTGCCTGGGGTTACAATTTAATAAAACCTTAAGATTCCATTTTATAGTTCAGAAAAGATAGAGAAAATTAAATTTGAAAGAGGAAAAAATATTTAGAGAAAAAAGGCAATTTCCCTTATCAGGCTTGACTTGAGCTCAACAAAATTTCCTACATGAGAAGGCTGCAAAAGTAAAACTTACGGACTCAGTTCCTGCATTTTGAAGAGCTGATGTGATAGCTTGAATCTGACTGAATGTAAGTGATGGATCTGCACTCATCGAGCTTAACAGGCTTGAACTTTCATTATCTGGATTTTGCTCCACTTGAAGTTTACTCAATGCTTTTTTTAGATGCTTGGTAGAAATCCTGCAAATGTGCACACATACAACTGTAACTGCATAAGAGGTAAATTATAAATTCTTTGATTGAATATAGAGACTAATTTTGAATCATTCTTATTGTTTCCTTTTCAAAGAAAAAAATGATTAGAGTGTGTTTTGATTCACATAAAGCCATGAAGGCATTAAGTGTTAAAAGTCACAAATATGGCATCACAAAATCATTCAAATTTTAAGTCTTTTTTTAAATTCCCCCTTGACTTGCTGCCATTGCTGAGGACTTGATAATATATACCTGACACACTGATGCAATACTAAGACTTGGTTTAACGAGATTTATTTTTTTTATCAATTCAATTCAATAGCAAAAGAAGAGGTTTGTAGAACCCACTGTGTATATTTTTGCATGTTATGTGATATCTAACTCATTTTCTTTTAAATTGAATTTCAGTTCTATACAACTTTCTTCGATTTCTTGTAAACATCGAAAAACTTCCTCTCACTCTTGCACAGTCCTGCTGGCTTGCTCGTACAGTCTGTAGGTTTTGTTCTTGTAAAATTTGTGACCCACAGATTTGCCTGAAATACTGTTCTGTAACTGCTTGAATTTTTGTGACATGGCCCTCAAAAAACGTTCAGTCTCGGCATCTTTAACGGTTGACTTTCTCAAACAGCCCAGGCGTTTATTAAAGCATACCACACCAGTATCTGAGGACAAAGAAACAAAAATTTTTAAGGGAAGCTGGCAATACAAAATTTAATCTACAAGTCTTTTTATACAATTGATGTGGATACAAGTACAGCAAGCACTTTAAGAATGACAAATTTACTAATATATTTTCTTTTATTCCTTCCCTTTTTCCTGAATCAACCTAATGAAAAAAAGTTAAATAAAAGTCAGTACTTCACTATGATTTATGATTAAGTGAAAATTTGTAAGCTTACTCTCTGAGGCATAACGGAAAAACAGATTTCCCAATTCCTCTGGGCTGAATTGGCTCTCTCCCAATATCTGGGCAAAATCATCAGCAACCAGATTTTGAATTGGAAGATAATGTGTGGCACAGTCTGCACGCAGCAGAAATTTGTTAGCTGGGGACCGAAGTGCATACCAGGCTTCACCTTGACTGAATTTGTACAAACAAAAGAAAAATCAGAGTGCTTAGATATGCAGTGCATTGATTAATTCATAAAGTGAAAATTTCTTCTGGTTTTTTTTTAAATATAGGCCTAGACCAGATTATAAAGCTGTGACTAAGTGTTGCTCATGATTTTGTTTTAAGTAATGTAATGTTAAGATATATCAGAGGATTAAAAATACGTCAATTAATCAACCATTTTTGCTTTATCCAGCTCCTTTGCCTGAAAGTTTTGTGATATCTGAGAAACTATTATATCTATTTTTGGTTTCTTTTGCATGGATATTTAACAGTGGATTAATAATGCCCAGAATAGCAAAATTTGTCCAAGCACTACAACCAAAAATTGTCCACTGTCACTAATTGCCTTTTTGATAAAATAATTTTGATTCAAATAGGCTGAACCAAATACAATTTAATGACAAAGCATTATAGCTTGGGCTAAAAGAAACACAGAATCAAGTCATTTGTAGCAAAATCAATGCTTCATCGAATTCAATTGAAAACATTTTGTCCTATCATCATGGACAACAGAGACTTTATCTTTTGTCACAGCCCTTAACACAAAATTAAAAAATACCAAAACTCACTTTTGTTAAAGCTTCCAACTTTTTCTCAGTTAAATTGTTGCTAGAGTGTCATATTGTGATCAATGAAAATTGCTGCAACAAAAACGTGCTCATTTTCTTTTAGTTTGGCCTATTTGTCTTACTATGTCCCTCTGAGCATTTAAATGCAAGTATTAAAATATAATAACTTCAGACAGTCCACAGAAGAGACCAAAAACTGCAAGTTTAAGGTTTAATCAAGGAGCAGCCTTGTGCTGGTAAACTGAAGAGTCAGGATTCACTTATATCCATCTAGCCTGTTGAGTGGGTATTGTTCTAATGTTTGATAATCACATTATTTATAAATGATTTTTTCGTATTGATAATGTCAGAGTGGAAAGAATACCTTTCTACAAATCATGGAGAGCTATGAATTTTAAAGTTAAAAAACCACAGCCTAATAGGGCATTTTCCGTGATTTACCCTTGATTCTATGAGGCAAGTCTCTCTCTCACTCTTTCTCTCTCTCTCTCTTCACTCTTTCTTTCTTGATAACTATCTTTAACTATCCCTCAGACACATATTAAGTGTTTTTCTAAAGGGCCTGCGAAACAGAGTGAGCCTAGAAAGAAAAGAGAGGGAGAGACAGAAAGGAAGAGAGAGAGAGAGACAACCAGACAGACAGCGAGAAAGAAAGGGAGAGGAAAAATAGGTAAAGGAGAGAGAGAGAGAGAGAAAGAGAGAGAGAGAGAGAGAGAGAGAGACAGAGAGAGAGAGACTGACAGCCAAAAAAGGGAAAGAGTGGTAGAACTAGAAGAGGGAGAAAAGAGGAAGAAGAGCTAAACAAANNNNGTCAAAGAGAGGGAAAGGAGAGGAGAGAGAGAGAGAGAGAGAGAGAGAGAGAGAGAGAGAGAGAGACTGACAGCCAAAAAAGAGGGAAAGAGTGGTAGAACTAGAGGAGGGAGAAAAGAGGAAGAAGAGCTAAACAAAGAAACAGAGAGGAGAGAGAAATGGAGATAGCAAAGGCAGAGAGGCTTTCATAGTCAAAGAGAGGGAAAGGAGAAGAGAGAGAGAGAGAGATAGAGAGAAAGAGAGAGACAGAGAGAAAGAGAGGGTCAGGGGAGGAAAAAGAGATATATATTTATATATGGACAGAGAGTCAGACAGAGAGAGGGGTCAAGGAAATGAAGGAGAGGAACAAAGGCAGGCAAGGCAGACAGTAGTCACCTAAAAGAGAGAGAAGAGAAAGGAGGAGCAGAGAGAAGAGAAAGGAGGGGCAGAGAGAAGCAGAGAGAAAGAGAACGAGAAAGACTGTGAGGTAGGGGCAGAGAGATAGAGAAAAAAAGACAAATACTGAGAGAGTTAGAAAGAAATGAGGATGAACTGTCAGACAGAGAAAGAGCGAGAAGAGAGAGAGAGAGAGAGAGAGAGAGAGAGAGAGAGATAGATAGATAGATAGATAGATAGGTAGAGAGAGAGAGAGATAGATAGACAGACAGAAAGAAAGAAAACTGATCCACTAAGCTGCTTTTGTTTGAGTCAAAAAGCCAACACTGCTGTTTACACTGACGCCTGACAAAAGAAGTTAAGCAGAAAGGCGATTACACCTTGATAACACAGTTGTTATGGACTGCCATAGGCACGTTTCCTGTCTCTTCTCCAAGGTCTCTGATAACAAGACAAAAACTTCGAGCAACAGACCACCGGGTTAAAAATAAAATCACACACCCACACACATATCTACATAACAAGCAAAAAAGCGCAAGTTAGGTCAAGCGAGCCTATGGAAAAGGTACATGCTATACAGCAAAACTGTCACTGGTCAATACATTATATACATACATTAGAGAGAGAGAGAGAGAGTGTGTGTGTTTAGATTTTGAGGTAAGTATTTAAACGAGCGGTGGTTCATCTAGTTGGGCAGTTGACCCCGACTATGAGATTAGGAGATTCAAATCGCAGTCAGGGTCAAACCAGTTTTATATTGTTCCCTTGTGTCCACCCAGCACTAGATGGGTAGCTCGTTCTCTCCAAACTCACCAAAAGTAAAGGCAGAGAGGAAAGCAATGGCAAACTACCTCAGAATGCCTCTATGCCAAGGACAATCCTGACTCTACTCCTAGTTCCCCAACGCTTGAACTTAGCATGGGACTCAATTTACTTTACTACAACAACATGAGTAAAGAAAGAAAAATACAAAACATGTAGGCCTGAACTCAGTGCATAAAAGCCTTGCAATATTCTACAATGTATCAGTTTGCTGTGATAGATTGTTTCTTCTCTTAATATTTTCAAGTACTGACAGTAAAAAAAATAAGTCATATATATTGTAGAACAGGCCTACAGGCCTAACTGAGCAATCACGCAATGTACACTTGTACTTGTATACTTATTTGGTCAACGTACGCTTCAGCAAAGCCAGCAGGCAAATTATTGCGCTGACAATAGAGAGCAACCAGGTCTGTAGATGGCCTGAAAGGGTAGCGTCCTTCATTCTGATACACGATCTCCAGATCTTTGGGATCTGACAGGATGACTTTCGGCCCAGAGAGTTGAAGGCGCACAATCGGTCCATACTGGTCAACCATGTGCTCAATTAGTTTGTCCAATGTTCCAGGGGTGAATTCGGCTGTGAAAGTGGATGGGATAAAATTTTTTTTTTTTAATGTTTCTTATATATAGGATTAATGCTATACTAGATAATTTTAGGGCTGAAAAAACATGTGTCAGCTTTACGGGTGCGGTTGTGATACATTTAAAATATTGCAGTCTTATAGCACTTAATTATCCTCAAAGTGGCAATGATGATATGTCGATAGAGACATATGATAGGATTTCTTCTTAAAATCGAATGGTACAGGATCTGCTACTGTCGCAGGCCCTGATGACCGAGTTACATATTTAAACTCGACAACTAAGCCTGATCTTGCTTTTACAAAGCTCGAACCCTTCAAATTTTCCACCGAAAGTACTTGAATTTTGGTCACGATTACGAATACTATGTATCCTATACCTAGGCCTGAAAATTTAGGCTCTTTCCATTGGGTAGATTAATACTAGGAGTCGCAAACTTACCTTTCTCCTCAACAAGAGAAATAAGATGTATATATAAGCAAGATGAATGGT
>BLXT01000663.1:2302815-2318321 GCA_019648995.1 Plakobranchus ocellatus | reverse complement strand
AGGAGGAGGAGGAGGAGGAAGAAGAGGAGGACGAGGAGGAGGAGAAGGACGAGGAGGACGAGGAGGAGGAGGAGGAAAAGAAGGAGGAGGAGCAGGAGGAGGAGGAAGAGGAGGAGAAGGAGGAGGAGGAAGAAGAGATGAGTAAGATAATTACATTTAAGAGCAAGGAGGTTTTCATTCAAGCTAAAATTGCTTCTAGGCGAAAATTTCAGTTCTAATTACATACTCAAAACTCATACCATTAAATCATACAAAAAGCCTGTTGAATAGTTACACGTGATTTCAATAGTTCTTATTTTCAGTCCAAAGCAGTGTGTAATTTTCCGCAGCTGTCGAGGTAAAACACTATTTTAAGGAGCAACATTTTCGCCTCTCTAGATTACTTCTTACTCTGCTTTCGCCAAGTTATGGCTGGACATGAATCAAAACGGCATCGCGAAATTTACTCTCACTTGCCCCGTTTTTATATTTGTACCAACTTCATTCTACTCGCCGAAAATATTTACCTTTATTGTTATTCTTATCCCTTCGTTACTCGTTGTTTTGTCGAAAGAAATCTTCCAAACATTCAGGCGCGACAGCGAACTAGATAGTTCATGGTCGAATGTTTTGGGTAAAGTAAACGATTTTCCACGGTTTCATCTACGACATTTAGCCCCTCTTTTCTTCTATCTTCTGAGTGTGTCATCCCGTAGTTTTGATATTTTTCGTTGGTGATCAGATATTTTTAACGTTAAATATATACTATTCCCCTGTTTCATTTAGGTTTTTTTATAACTATTTCCTGATGAAGGAAGAAGAAGGCTGATATGATAGGATATATTCCTGCAAGATCTTTGTTTTGGTATTATTAATTTTTTTTTTTTTCTGGCGTCTTCATTGCATTTAAAGCAGCAAAATCATTATGAGCATAATCGACGTTGACGTTTTCATCTTAACCATGTTTGTTATTTTCCTCGTGACCATGACCGTCACTATCTCCCTCATCCCCCTCTAGTCATCCTGGTCATCAGTATCATTATTGTTATTGCTTTCATCTTCACCATAACCATCGTGTTGGGCTTTGTCGATGTCATCGACACCACTTGACGACAATGATCTCAAAACCACATCAAAAATAAGAGTCATCACTCCACCCACGGGGGCTTCCGTGGCACAGTGGCTTGAGAGTCCGACCTGAGATCTGCAGGGACCCTTCTGTCGCGGGTTCGAATCCCGCCATCGGCGCCGCGGCCTGACGAAGCCGAGATCACCTTATTATGGACTGGCTATATACAAAAACCCAACCCGCGCCACTCACACGATCTTCATTAGCATGATCATTGATACTTTCTAACAATAAAAAAAAAATCACTGACGTACAAATGAGCGTAAGCAGAGCGACTCTGGTCAGTGACTCAGCCAAGACACGGTTATATCCGTAGGGCCAGCGTCTTGTCAACCGGGTCTCAACTACCGGCCAAAGCACCGCTACAGGCACGTAGAACTGAACAGCCAAGGACAGAAACACGGACGCAGCAATCATTAGAGTTACAGAGCGATAAATCCTGAGGAAAAATAAAGAAACTTTATCAGAAAACTAGGGAAAGAATAAACTTTGTAGTTAAAGAGAAACAATGTTCTGTCATGGTATGTACATTAAAAAAAACATCTGATCTGAATTGATCTAAGACGTAGGATTAACTAAATGACGAGAAGACTAGTATTGTAGCATGTTCGACATCTTCAAAACTAAGGATAGGGTGAGTAAGTTTGTGGTTGATTTGCGATAAGAAAGTTAGGTAGCTATATACAGACATGTAGAGAAAAGGCGGGAGAAATAGAAATTAAAGTTAACAAACCAGTGTCCACCGGGTAGATTGAGATTTATGGCCGGAGCAGTGGACTGTCCGAACTTGAGATAGCCGTAGAAGCCAAGGGCCGTGTCTAGCGCCACAACGATGGTTTGGGCGAGAGTCAGCAGTCCTATCCAGCCTCCCATCTCTTCTTTGTGTCTCATCCTGCCTCTTAGAGGAATTATCTGGTCTCCAAAGATTTCCCATGTAACATGATATACAATCACACACAGCCGAACAAGAAAATAGAATAGTTTTCTAAAGTGATCCTTCATTTCATTCGTTCCTTCCCAAAAAGAACTGTTGTTTTGCTGGTCAATTTCATTCTTTTTCTTTTATATTTATTATTGTCACTTTGTCCTTTCAAAATGTCAATTGTGGTTTGGATAGAAAACAGTCCCAAAATATGTTCTGTGCCAAGTTCGGGCCCGGAACTGGTGATCTGCTCGTGGTGTATCTACATGTTTTTCTATCTATCTGTTCATTTCTGTTTATCAATTTAACAATCGCCCTACGAATTTCTCTGTCTAGCTTTCTGTCTGAATACATGACATTGACTGTCTGTCAATCTGTTGACCTGTTTGTCTCATCTTATTTGTCTCAGTCATGGCCTGCCATTTTAAGGGTCTCCATGTCAAAATTCCATGAACTTCGAGTATCAACTTCTCAAGGAGATAGAGCTTTCAAGGAAAAGATTCAAAAGAAGGTGTTTGAAACTATAACGTAATCTACTTTTTTTTATTTACAAATGTCATCATTATCATATAATATTGTTTTGGTTTTTTTTTTTTAAATCTTTGATCATAATTGGAATAAATTGCCATCTGACAAAGCTTAGTAGCTGTGCAAACGACAGTTAGGTTAGGTTTGTGGATATTTGCCCAGTCAGCACTCTGTAATCTCAGCCCGTAAGGCTCATGATAGGTCAGTATCAGGCTCGAGCTTGACCCAACGACAGATGGATCACTGCAAGCAGTTAGGCAAGTTCACTGAAGGAACATCGTGAATCTTTTGTCTAACAATTGATAACTATCACGAGGTGTTGGGATACTTCGCATTGGAATATGTAGAGACCATCATTGAAGGAGGATTCGTTCGAGATTAGTGGACGGAAGGGGTTCTTAAGTCTGAGATCACAAAATCTGCTAAACTGCGTTTTGACACAAAAACCGACATTTTTGCATGGAATGATGGCCTTGGGTCACTTACCAAGCAGACGCTCTCGAAACAATAGAGGGAGGTCCCCAAGAACATAGGCAGTGTGCGCCACGAATTGAAGGCGGGTCTCTCTCTAGCGTCAGGGAGATCCTGTGTTTTCAATATTAGTACACAGTAGCCTAGTAAAATGTCAGCATTGCGAGAATTCCAACGAAAATAGAACTATCATTTTAATAATCACGAAAAGTTACTTTTGTTCTCGGAGGCAAGGACTAAGTACTTCACATAATATTCGGAATTTGTACGAAGACCTTTGAAAGATATCATTTTTTAAAAATGTAGCAATAAAATGATAGAGGATGGTTAATTTTGCTAAAGTTAAAGTTACATTGATTCGTAAACCAAAGCACTTCAAAGCGCATTCCTTTTTAATAATAATAATAATAATAATAATAATAATAATAATAATAATAATAATAATAATAATAATAATAATAATAAAGCGCATAGGTCATTTTATTATTATTATTATTATTATTATTATTATTATTATTATTATTATTATTATTATTATTATTATTANNNTTCACCTCCATAATTATTCAAACCATGAGAGATCTGTAAAATTGAAAGTTGTATGATTTCCTACAGATGTATTTGTAACTAAATTTTATCCATATTGAGCCAATAACGAAATTAATGATAAACCTTATAATCCTTGCCCTTGCTTTGGAACTTATAGTCCCGCCGTTGCCCTCCTTCTCAAACTGGCTCAACTTACCTGAAACACAAACTGGTATATGATGACCAGACTGATGACGTAAAGCACATTGGCTACAGCAGAAAACATTGCCAGGATGCGAAGGTCTCTGATCGTGACGTAAGGAATTAAAAATAAATAGATTGCGACTTCATACCATCGAACTTGAGGACTTCCAGGCCAGACCTGGTCCAGCACCTGGGAAGTGGTGTCACGTGGTTTATTTTTTAGATATATACATGATTTTGTAACAATTGGCTCCATTATTAACCGTCTTTGGCATTACATTTTCGTTATCAACATTTAGAAACAAAACCATATTTCAGTCTTTATAATGGAATAATTAACGAAAAAACAGCGTTTAAATATTCTTTTAAACAATACTCAACACAAATAAAAACGTAATCGAAATTTTGCAATGGTTTATTGATTCAATAATTAAAACTAGCCAAACCATTGCTGATTGTTATTATTTCCCTGAAATTCTCAAGAAAACATAAGTTGCGTACCAAACGTGTGATGCTGTCTTTACCCTCTAGCGTTGACTAGTGGCGTACAAAGTTCCGAAACCTCACTGTTATTTAAAATGTCTACCTGCATTATTACTTGTTTCGCATAATTAATGCGGTTTAAGTAGGGTTATAAAACGTCGTTTTGTAATTCAGTAAAACAACTTCGGTATTTCAAAACAAGCCCACATAAAATGGAATGATCTGGATTAACTTATCTATATTTTTGTGGATTTTATTGACGCCCCACAAAAATTTGTATAGGCATTACACGTTTGAGCTAAGTTCCATCATAATAAGAGATGTTATACGTTTAGCTAATTGCTCATGAATACCCGAAAATGTTGTATCGATAATCTTTTGGAATACAATAAGGAAAGGATTTTCTTACGCTTTTTATATTCACTGCCATCCATACGATGAAGACGCAACAGAAAGAGCACTGCATAATGTAGATGATGGTGTGGCCGAATAACCTAAATTGAAGTGATATATAAAATGAAAACCAGAAGAAGAAATATGTGAAGAGAATTTAATTGATTTGTCACTCAGTCAGAATATTATACTCATTTATCGTATGAAACACAATAATCTTAAGCATTTGCAGACCATTTTTCATCGCATTTATTTAAAAAAATCTTTATTATTTTTGTTAACTTACAGTGGAACTAAATGGGTCATTTCAGCACATAAAAGAAAACATTAAAGACAATATTTATTATGCCATTGACAATTTTAATGAGATCCAAAATTTTCATGATGATGATAGTGCAATGATTTTGGCAATAATTCTAACTATAATAATAGGTGATAAAGATGATGATGATGATGATGATGATGTCGGTGCTACAATGTGATATGTGATAAAACACTTTCCCCAATGTTGATCTTTCACCTGACTTTTTATTTCACTCACTCAAATCCTGCTCCGTATTTTTGTAGTCTCTGAGGTCCGTATGTAAGGCACTGGCCTAGAACTTGAGGATAGCTCTCTATAGGAATGTTAGATCTGGAAATAGATCAGGCCTGAATTGTATTACAAACGAGGAGTAAGGGCGTAAAATAAAAGGGGAAGAGGGAAATAGGAAGTGGGTGGGATATAGTAGCGAAATACACACAGAGAATAATGTCTCTTGAAGGATTCAAAATGTTCTGTGATTAGGATAAGAGAGTCAATCTTTTCGTTGACCTGACGGTGATGATGGTAGTGGCTGTAGTGGTGCTGGTTGTGTTGTGGTAGCAGTGGTGGTAGCGGCGGTGGCTGTGGTGAAGTTATTATAGGTGGTGGCGGTGCTGTTCAATTTTAGGCACCGAGATACCAATATACAGTTATGTGGTGGAAAAAATAAATCACACAAGACGAAAACCCCCTTTACTATGCTCTCAAGATAAAAATCAACAGCAGTAACAGCAAGAACAGTGTCGAAACGAAACAATGACAACGATAATCATAAAAATCACCGGAACTGACCTTTTCTCCAACATGGCCGCTGATCTGACCATGATATGCATACAATGGATGGCGACAAGTGAGACCAACAAGAAACCAAAAAATCCAGTCTGACCAGAAAAACGAAGAGGGGAAAATCGCAAGAAGCCTAGTTAAAGATCTATCCTTAGACGTACCCCAAAAAAGGTTTTACAATAATATGTAATGAGCGAAAAGATAATTTATTTAAAAAGCATGAGAGGTTCAGTTTGAAAGTATCCATCCTGCTTTTTCTCAACAAAGTACAATAAGTCAGGACCCGCGCATTTCAAATTCACGTTTGATTTATAATCTCAGCTCTAATATAGATTTTAAATCTCATCATTCCTTTTGCGGGATGCTTTTTTTTTTTTTTTTCAAATCAAGTAAATTTATTTAGTATAGGTTTCTGTTATTTATTTGAACTCCTTCAAATTTCTTTCTACATTATTTTAAACCTGGTTGCAATTGGAGCTTGATAACATGTTCATAAATTAAGAAGAAACAGGAAAATTTTGTCACACCAAGCTGACAATCATTACAATCAAAAATTTCTTCTACTGATCACCCGTTGCAGTTTGCCAATCAATAGAAAGTAACGTTGAAATATAAAACTTGACGTACAAGCATGTTTGAAAGATTAAAGGATTTTTTAAAATGATTTCTCTTCTTTATTTAATTCCGAAAAACGCATCTCTAAATATCTGAGAAATTGTTTTCGGCACACTGTGCGATTAATTCTGGTTTTGAATTCAATTCCCCTAATGCTGGGGTATGTAACTTATTAACTATAATGTCAAACACTCTTTTCCGATGAGTATCACGATGCAATTTGTGATATTTCAAATCTTTGTGAAAATGGAAACATTTTCCTCATCTTTATAATTATCATCCTAATCAAATCTGATAAAAAATGAGTTCTGATTGATGCTTGGCTCGCAGCGTAATCTTCTATAATGAGAATCGTGTTCATCGTACCCACAGTCCACTGAACATGAAGGCCAGGGGAAGAGTGAACGCTCCTGTACCTGTGGAACCTTTCATCAGATTCATGAACGTCTGGAGGGTGCTACAAAACACAAACACACACACACACGGACATTGTCTTAAAATAAGATTATAATGACTTTTCAGTATTTATTAGAGTCACCATAAATTCATTTTGAGCTATGCATTGTTCCTTTACCCTCAGCCAAAATTGAGCAAAAATGCCCACCCACCCACCTCCTTTGATTATAATAGGCAAAGTAGCTTTAGAGAGATTGAAAATTGAAAAAAACAGTTCCTAGACGAATTGTCTTTTATTTTCTATCGTTCAAAGCTTTTTTTTTTTTTTCGCAGAGAGGTTTTGTTATTGTTCATTCTCATAAATCAGATCAACGATGTTTTGAAAGAGAGCAAAATTAAAAAAATAAGTGTAGTCTGTGGGTTTACTCTTAACAAGTATCTTTCTTTCCGATTCTGTCTGTTTCGTTGTCCATTCTATTATTTGCCTGTCTCCCTTAATGTCCTGTGTTGCCTGTTTTTCTGTGTCTGTTACTGCAATAATTCTATTACAGTTTTTTATCTCTCTGTAAATCTTTCGAATTACCTTTTCTGGTCCTGTCAGGTTGCCCCCCTACCCCTTCTCCTTTAGTCTCTCTCTCTCTCTTTCTCTCTCTCTCTCTCTCTCTCTTGCTCTCTATCTATCTATCTATCTATCTATCTATCTATCTATCTATCTATCTATCTATCTATCTATCTATCTATCTCTTTTAAGCTATCTCTTTCTATCTAGCTCTCTCACTCTCTCTGTCTCTATCTATCTATCCTTCTCTCTATCTCTCTCACTCTCTCTTCCTCTCTCTCTATCACTCTCTATGTATCTAGAGAGTAACTACCTAGCTATCTAATTATTTATCGCTCAATCTATCCAACTATTGTTTTATATCTAATAAATATTGAATTTCATTATCTTATATTAAATGATAAAGAGCAAAGGCGACTCTAAGGCCGGTTGAGAGAGACTAAAAAATAGAAATAAAATATAAAGGAGGAATAAATCAATGGGAAGATAGCGGCAGACACGCTATTTGAAAACAATAGAGAGAGAAAAGAAGGAGGGGGGAGAGAGAGGGAGGGAGAGAGAGAGAGAGAGAGAAAGAGAGGGATTGAGAGAGAAAAGGAGGGCATGGGGGTTGGAAAAAAAGGGGGGGGGGGGTGTTAACAGAGACAGGGATATGATTCCCTAAAGCATATGAATATTAACTTTGTCAAACATACCAGTTTTCAAAGACATATTTTTTTTTTACCTTTTTTTATTACTTACCTGCATTTGCCTAAAGCGTCAGTAGTATCTGCCCCCATCAGACTGTGGCTCAGCACAATAACCTTGCTGGAGGTCACGTAGCTACTGGCAGAATCCCACAATTCTCTCGTTTTGCTTATTCCACTTTTGATCGTACTAGATGTAGTTCCGGTCCCATCCCATATCTCAACTTTACTGCGTGTTGATTTAGGAACGCTATGTACAAAGTCTGCTCTTCTGCCGATTTCACCATTTCCATGACAATATGAAGTTTCAAATGCATTTAATTTCTCATTTTTTATCCGAAAGCTAACGTTTTCAGGTATATTTTCTGCAGAGCGAGCAAGCCTCGATATTGACTCACCATGCATGATATCTAATTGAGAGTACAACAAAATGGCATCCAGTGCAAAACGAGCATTGCCTCTTTAGCTACATTTTGACTAGAAAACGATATAAGACCATGGCCAAACTGCTATTTTATGAAAATGCTAACTACAGTTTGTTGTCACAAAGTCGCTTAAAGCAATTTTTTTTATTTTAACAACATTAAAATAGTTGTATTCATAAAAGTTAAAAAAAGGAAAAGGGTATACAAATACCAGACTGCCAGAAATATAAAAGACACAGCACTGTATTTAATTTAATGATGTAAACAGAAACTATCTTTTATATCACATATGAAGAGCGAAATCAAAATACTGAATTTTTTAAAGACTTATTACATAATTTCGTCCTACATTAACATGACCAAACATAATTATTGGTCTATTTTTCTCTAGCCGTTGGCCTTAAAACATTATAGTTGTATCCAGAAAGTAGAATAACAAAAGAATGGTTCTACGCGCAAAGGACTTTAAATAAACAGCAGGTGTTACTGTGCCATTGCATGAAACTAGCTAGGCCACAATAGTAATTAAAACAAGGTCTCAATGTTTATATAACTTTCTTTTTTCTTTTTCCACATGAATTGCCTTATTATTGCCTAATTTAAATGCAATATGTAGTCTTTGTTTTAATCAGTAATTGTAATATCAATTCTGAAACAAAATTAACTGTACCGGTGCTTTTGTATTCTTTGGAAATTTTGATACTTACGTTAGTGTAAAAGCCGAATCGATTGGAGGTGTGTGTGTGTATGTGTGTGTATGTGTGTGTGTGCGCGCGTGTGAGTGTGTGTATGTTAGTTCTTGTTGCATTTTTTTTTTTTTTTTGAAGTGGTAGAATTTGAAAACATTTTTAAAACATGTATAGACATATCGGTTCTGCTATCTCATGCATTTTTTTTTACCTTATGGACTGCAGCCAGCTGTTGCCAAAATACAGGCACAATTGAATTCATTATTTTCACAATTCGTGTGTGTTCCGGCGTGCAAAAGATCATTCTTTCACCATAGAGGCTGTTCGACGTGGCATTTAATGAAGGACGACCATATTTTCCCGAACGCTCGGTAAATAGAGCCCGGCCTTACTTTCCCGAACGCTTTATTTTATAAAGAAAGAAAGAGAGTTCAGTAACCCCGGCATACTCGTACTCAGCTCATAAAGTTAGATCTAGAAGCACTGGTCCCTTTAAAGAAAGTAGTGCCATTGCGGTCGGAAAAATAAAGACTGAATCTATTTTCCCGAGTGTTCGGGAAAATAATCTTCTTTTAATGAATCTATGATAGCCGAGCCAAGCCAACGTTTCATGCAGTTTATGTATAGGGTTTCTTGTTGTTTTTTTTGTTTTGTTTTGTTTGTTTGTTGTTTTTTTTGTTTTTGTTTTTGTTTTTGTTTTTTGTCTAAGCAAGAAATTGCACAGCTTTATAAAAAAAAACCGATACCCGGTAAGGAAAATATCTCTCATGCTAGAGTGACCATGCTTAACACATAAACTTATAATCACGGCAAAAAACAAGTTTCACTTTTTCCCGAAAAGACTTGTACAGGATTTCTATCTTTATTACGAGAACACTCAATAACATTTCTAAGGCTCTTCAAAGAGAAAATCCTGGTTATGAACGAGTCAGGAATCAGAAAACAATTTAACAATGTTCGTCTGAATTAGGAAAAGGATGGATGTTACATTCTTAAAATTTAAACTTCATTTATAAGCAATTCTGAAACGACTTTCAAGGACAACACAAGGTGTTTATCATCTTTTAGAAAATAATGAAAGAAGCGTTTGATGCTAATAATTATCCCGTTTCTACGGTTATTAACTTGCTTAGCTCTTGATCGTGCCTTGGCAAGCATTACCTTGCGGTATTTCACGCTCCATGTTAAGTTATCATCCTCACATGATGTAATTTTTACAGTTTTGAGGGTTCCAGGCATGATGCATATTTTAATTTGCTAGATTCTGCTGAGGTAAAATAAAATGGCTACAAGTACAAACAAGGCCAATGAAATCCAGAGTTGGAAGAGTAAACAAAACTTTAAACTGATGATGATGGGCTAAACCGAGTCAACGAAACCTTAAAAAAAACTTCAAGAAACTAATCAGAATCAAAGGCATTTAGACGAAAAATAACTATAATGTCCAATAATTGCCTCTTTTTTGCGATAGTAGCAGAGTGTTGCCTCAAGCAGGGGGCTGAAATGCCAAGCTATAGACAAGCTCAATGTTGAGTTGGAAAATGCAGTTGCAATCACCGGGGCGCCCTTTTGTAGACTTTGGTAAAACGCTTTTATAAACTTTAATAAGTGTACTTTTTGTTATTGTATATTGCTTTCTAAGCTTTGGAGGTTTTTGTTTTTTTTGTTTTTTTTTAATCTTAAGTACCAGTAGTTATTATCACGGTAATTCACTATTCAAGCTTTGAGGGGTATGAGATTTCACTTCATTTTTTATCCCGCCAGCGCTCATTTCTACGATTTCATGTCTGTATTTTAAATTTTTAAAAATCTCGAATCTCAGTCCGGGTCAAATCAATTTATCAATGCTCCTCCGCTCCTCTGTGTCCACCCAGCACTAAATGGGTAGCTAGGTCTCTTAAGACCCGACGAAAGTAAAGGCAGCGAGGAAGGCAAACTACCTCATAATGCCGGATGCCAAAAACAACCAGGCCCCTACTGCTGGTTCCCTTATGCTTGGACTAAGAGTGGGGCCCACTTTACTTTTACTTCACATAAACGTTTAAACAATAATGCCACAACGGCACAAGCTTGGATATCTTAACATTGGCCAGCTTCCCACTTTAAAATTGTTCCCACACAAGTACAAAATAGTATTAGTAATCTTTACTAGACAAACAAATCATGCCTGCGTAACCCTTACTGGACAAGACGACCATGCCTGTGTGGTTTTATCATAATACTCTGAATAGATTTCAGTGGGAAGCAAGTAAAACAGTTGTCACAATCAGATCAGGATAAAATGGGTAGGATGGACCAGTTCACTAAAGGAAAATCAGCGCCACCGAGGTTGTTTATTGCACTGTGTGTGTGTGTGTGTGTGTGTGTGTGTGTGCATATCTCTCTCTCTCTCTCTCTCTCTCTCTCTCTCTCTTTCTATCTCTCTTTTTCTCTCTCTTTTTCTCTCTCTCTTTTTCTCTCGAAACTAAAAACACCTAAGAATACAAAAAAATCTTACACACTATGGTTGATGCCAAAAAATAATCTTTAATATGCAAGTTCTTTAGTAGTATTGTGGTCAATATTGTTTCTTACTTCTTTTTAGACCAACAGAATCTGTCAAATAAGCCAAATTTGTAATATTATAATAATAATAAAGACTAAAAATTCGTTAAAAAACACGAGATAATTTTGTTAAGTCATAGATTTAAAAAAAAGATTTTTTTAAAACATATTATAGGTCTATGTATACATACTAACAATTTTACACCTTAAAACCAATTTTTATGAGTCTAAAGTCAAACAAGACAGCAGGTTTTTTTTTCAAGTCTATAAATACTTTTCCAAAAACACTTAGAATGAAATGCATGATCCTTTGAGTGCACTTGGCATTAGCTTCCTTACAGATGAGACTAATCACACGCTCTTGTTAAAGCTGGTTGATTTGGTTCTGTCTTTGTGTGACATTTGACATGAGACTCACTGGGGCTGCTTTTAAGGTAATAGCATTATCATTCTGATGATTATCAGTGTAAAAAGTCAAGATCAAGACATAATCGTTGTCAATACTATATAAGATGTATTCATTGTTAGTATGATAATAATATTATTAATAATTATTATTATTATTATTTTATTATGCATTGATTTGATGGGCATCATGCCCTTCGGCATTTGTTATAAGTTAATCATGCGTTCTGAGCTTAGTGAGACATATCTGAAAATATTGCATAATTGTTTTGAGAAGTTAAAAAGCAATGCCCAAGAATTATTGCAAAATGAAAATAAGATAAGCATCATAAATAAACAACTTACTTTTATCAAATCTTTGCTGATACAAAGTAAAACTGAGGCAAGCCAAGCTGGTTATACATGAAATGGATTTTTTTTTTTTACATAGACATATAAACAAAATTAATACTTTGCAAAGTTTTACTATATTTTAACATGTGAAACATAATTCCATCCATGAATAGAACAGGAAAGATAATTTAAGAGGTGATTTTGAAATATGGCATTTTTTAGCCAAGTCATTGCCATTTAGTGGACAGTTGCATCCACTTTTACCTATCTCCTCCCCTAGACTTTTTCTGCATTGAAAATCCTTTGAAAAAAACCAGAGAATGGCAAAAACTGTTCCAGTGGGTTTGCTGAATGACTCACACATTTAGATCAGGCCTAATTTAGAAGTAAAGCTCATCAACCAAACCCGTGGTGGTTTTAAAGTTACTAAAAGAGCACAAAAAAAAACAAAAAAAAACAAGTAAAAATTAAGCTCAACTGACCCAAAAATGTTCAACAGTCCTATGTTGTAATACTATTTTAGAAAATTTGACAAGCAATTCACTCACTCTTAATGATGCAAATAAATAATTGATTTGTATATACATACCACATCTGTCACAGGAGATTCTTCAGTTTATTAAATAGAGCAAAGAATAAAATTGTAAAACTATCAAATATATTGTACATAGATGTACACAATACCTTTCACCCTTACAAAAATATTGTTTCAAAGCCACCTTCTCAATTAAATTGTGTAATTTGGAAGAATACAGTAATAATTTTTCACAATAAAATGGCTATTTCACACAAAATGTGTGGCCTAAACTGTTCACAGCAGCATTAGTTGAGTATTTTAAACACCAGATCCCTGTACTGTCAGACAGTTTTCTCAGCTTTGGTCCCTAGGAATCTAAATTTCCACCCTACTTGCATCATCTCAATCATTTCAACATGATCAATGAGATAAATTATCTGGTTAAATAGAATAATGTGCAGTTTTGGGGTTTTTTTATTGCAAAAACAGAGCAAGCAAAGTACCAGCAGTTATAATATGGATTCATGTTTTGTAATCTTCCACACCGAAATAAGAAAACAAGTAGTTGTTTAATCAGAGTATGCTCGAGTCAGAGGATCTAAACAAGATTTCCAGCCTCCTCTCTTCTGCCGCAATCGCCGCAGCCTGAGCAGCAGCACTGGCACTGCTGCTTGCAGCCACCACTGCTCCTCCACTCTGATTCCCTCCACCACCAGCTGCTATGATTTCCCTCTCCACAGAACCTCTCGGGGACAATGCTGGCGCTGCCGACAAGGAGGACGATGACGTGGATGTGGAAATTGTCGTGAGAGGCGGAGTTGGTGCGGCTGCTCTGGGTACAGCACCACTGCTAGTAGCACCACCACTGCCACCAATAAAACCGCCACCACTGCCACCAGCAAAACCACCACCACCAACAGCAGTGGATGAAGAGGAGGAGGATGGGCGGCTAGAATTGAGGCGATTGTTGATGTCCATCAGCTGACCATACAGTGGGGTCAGCTCCAGGCTGGTTTTGGTCAGTGCAAAAACTCCTGAAGGAAGAGAAGATCATTGCAGTTGTTTCAATTCTTTTCTGTTTCATATTTTATTTAGCAACTTCCTTACCAACATGAGAACCATTCTGATCAGAATTCATGCACTGCTTTATCCTCACTTTTGTTCATCTACAATTGTTACCTTTACAACTGCCTTGCTCTGTACCAGTGGTCTTTAAAGTATTTTAAGATCACCATTTTCATCATCATTTTAATTACTATTCTTATCCTCATTTTTCTCCAACTACTTCGCCTTTGTCTCTTTTTAATTTTTCTTCTTCTTCTTATCATTATTATTATTATTATAAATACAATAATTTGATTATTATTTCTGTTGTTACTAGCTCAACGATATTCACAAATCCTTCCATTTAAAGTAGCTTTAAATCATTTTAGTAACTAAATATCAGTAGCAGCACAGTTGTAAAAAACAATGAGGAAACCTTTATATAAAGAAAAATCAGCAATAAAATGTAACAAATGATAATACAATAAAAAAGGAAAACATATTGTATTGATATTATCTTTCTTTCCAAGTCCAGAGATATTAAGCCAGGTAAAAACTCAAATTTGCTGGGCATTAATTTTCAGTTTTTTTGTTTTTTTTTAACTTCCACTCCAGAACTATTTAACTCAACAACACAACATTTAACAGCACATAACAATCAGGACATAGGCCTACCTTGTTTCTTCTCCGCCAGATGACAGCAATAGACATTGAGAAGCGTCAAGGTGTCATCATCAACAGTCATACCAAAGATGTCATTCGGCCAAAGGGATCTGAATGAAAAGAAGGAGTGAAAAGAAACGGAAGAATAATAAGGCTTTTCTAATCCAAGCGATCAACACACAGAAAACAATGGGCAATGTTAGCTTGCACAGAAACATAATATGTTAAATATTCTGCATCTTGCCTGCCATCCACCTGCTGCCGAAAAAGCATCCACCTGCGGCCAAAAAAAATGAAAAGAAGAAATACAGTGAAGACCTCCTAATTTGACTGGGACTGGACCAACACTTTGAATGAAGAGAATTCAAATTAGCCAATATTATTTTTTAGAATGTCATAGAACCTTGCTGGAAAGTTTTTCCAAAGAATTTCTTTTTTAACAAGTTATCTTCTTCATGAAAAATGTCCAGTTTGATCTGAATAGCGAATGTTTTGAGTTCCTTTGATTTGCAGTGTTTGTTTTACTGTTGATCATGACATAAACATAAGAGGAAGACATGATAAAACTGAGTTTGATTCCATTAACAGTGATTTTCCCTTCCAATCAAGAGAATTATCTTCTGTTTGTTTCAGATTATAGGATCAAATCTAACAAAGCCAAGGAGAAGAAAAAATCTCATCATTTTGAGAACTTTGATTTACGAGAAACTCAAATTATCAGATTTCCACTACTGAGGTTTCCACTATATTCATCTTTTGAAACTGACACATTTTATTTTTCTGCAACATAAACTTGAGCAAGCTATTTATTTTCATTAGTACTGACATACACATTTACATACTTGAGCGAGCTATTTATTTTCATTAGTACTGACATACACATTTACATACTTGAGCAAGCTT
>BLXT01000663.1:2252492-2267374 GCA_019648995.1 Plakobranchus ocellatus | reverse complement strand
AATTAGTTTTACAACTCGACAAACAAAAAAACCCCATAAAATGCTGCATGTAGGTGCTGATCTGTTCTAATAGAACTGTTTACAATACGTTTTGTTTTTCTTTCTCAAAACTAAGTTGGACTGGATTACTATTCAGTTTCATTCGGCCTAAAAAAATCAAGACTTAGAAATCAATGATTGCCAACACTATGAAGCAAGGCCTATTAGTAATTGATCAATAAGAAAGGTACAAGAATTTCAAATACAGTATTCTTGGAAGTATCAAACTTTCTCATAAAAAAAAGCGCATAAAAAATTTAGGATAAAACGGTCTTTCACTTAGATCCATTGATTTAAAAATATAATTTTCAATGATTAAAAAACTTCTCACCTGCAACTCACTCATCAATTCATCTACCAGTTTCTCTGGCTTGGCTCGTCCTAAGTATGTCACAACTCGCTTGGCCTAAATAAACACAAACAAGAATATGCAGATATTTTGTTGCTTACATATACTTTTCATTTTTAAAAATCATACTGGGATATTACTGCCTGCCACTCCCTGTATCAGATCCAAAAAAGACTTCAAAGATAAAACTTTTAAAAGCAATGATGATTTTTTTTTAAATATTGCCTTGATTACTTCCTTTCTTTTTTTTTTGTTTTCAAAATAAAATGGCAGTTTTCAGCCATTGAATGTCTACAAAAAACTGCATAGTTTCTAAATCAAGACGATGAGACCAGTGCACACAAGTTGTTTTTTTCTATTTCACAATCTTAAAGTCATCTCCTTCTTGTATAATTCATGTCTTTCAGTTGACAGGGTTGTATTTAAAATAAAACGGTTCCTAATTTTTAAAGCATTTAAGAAAAGGTAAAATTTTAATTTTAACGACTTTTTTAAAAAATTATCTTCTTGTGATATCCATCACAATAGGATTAGTCTCAAGACTTTTCAAGATGCCAGTGATGGGTGTTGCCTACATTTGGAATGATAAAGATCTGAATTTAGACTTAGACTTACTAGCCAAACCTATAGCTGATTTTTAGTATTTCACTAAAAGATATTTTCAAGAGAACGAAACATGCTTACCAAACATTTAATGCTGTTTTTTCCCTTTAGCATTGACTTGAGGCAAACAAACTTTAAGAACATTATTGTTACAAAAATGCCTAACTGCATATTTTTGTTTCACCATACATAATAAGGTTTAAATACTATAAAAATATTGCTTTGTAAATCAGTAAAACAACTTCGGGATTTTCAAATATGCCCACATAAAATGGCATGATATAGAGAAACATATCTACATATTTGTTGATTTTATTGACATCCCTCAAAATTTTGTAAAGGCATTACACATTTGAGCTTAGCTCCATTATAGTAAGAGATAAACTTTCAATACACTATTACTTGCTGTAAATCCTTTTATATGAGCTTATGAAGAATCAATGATACGTTTTTTTTCCTTAATTGTTTGCAAATCTTGAAGACAGAAGAGAACGGAATCAGGAACTCACATAGGGCAATAGGTCTGTAGCTGCAATGTTGGTCAGAATGATCAGGTAGCGAATAATCACTTTGAGGTTGAAAGGCCAGCAAGAGACCAGGGCTGACCACAAGGCTTCTATCTCAAGTGGGTGCTCATCTCCCATCTAGTTCAGATTGAAAAAAATATTGTGACCATTTGGTCAGTTCAAACAAATGCTCAGACAAAAAAATGTAACTAAACTTTACAATTAATTTTTTTTCAAAGCAATTGCAACTGCGAAAACTGTTCTAAAAATTGCATCTGAATAGAGTTCCTAGTTTTATTGCAGTCTAAACTTATTAAGTTTTATGAGTTAAGATACACTAAAGGACAAAAAAAAACCAAAAAACTCCCATAATTTGAAGATATGGAGAGAAAAAAAGCATTTGTTCAACACAATGACTGAGGTGTATATGGGATTGTCATATGTCCTGCAAGACAAGCAGAAAACATTACTTATATTTGAAGGGTGAGAAGCATTAATAATTATCAATCATCTTTCAACAGAAACAGGTTATTTTCAAAAGCCATGTCAAAACCAGCAACTCCTAATCACAACTCACTCTAAGTTTCTGCGGACCAGAGAAGGGGAGAAATGTGGTAAAAAAAAATTATTTTTTAATTATTTTGTTTTTTAGGCAATTAAGAAATTATTCTTGAACAGTGTATCACATTACAAAAGTTACAGTATCAAATTTTCAACTTCTAACAGTTTCGTAGTAACCCAAGAATCCATAAAGACAGGCCAAAGATAGGTGAAACAAGTCCTTACAGTGACAGTGATGTAGAACAGGTTATTGAGAACCATCTCTGTAGCTTGTGTTGAACCCCAGCCTTCCCCCTTCAGGGGCGGCATGAACACATCAGAGTTGGTGTCGGTCAGACGTGTCAGGAAGGAGGCTAAGGGTGAGGCATGGGGCAGGGACGGATCTACCAGCTCCATATTGTGTAACCACGGCAACAGATACTTCAACAGAGTCTGACGTACTGATGGACGGGCTGTCTGGAATCTTTGGGTGATTTCTAAGATATATGAAAGCAGGAAGCTAATAAATATCTGGGTTTTTTGTTGTTTTTTTTCCCAAATCATAAAAGGAAAGAAAAACTATAAAAAGCCAACGCTCAAATCTTCAACGCTTTCTTTCTCTCTCTTTGATGTGTTGCAAAGCCATTTCATGCTGAGATTTCCTGAGACACAAAATTCATTTATTTTCTTTGTCTCTCTTTTTTTGCTTTTTCTTATCCCTATTTTTCAATGCATGCCAATGTGGATAAAAACAAAGCAACTATGCCATCATATTCTTCAAAGGATATTATGGCAATTCTGTTATTCAGAACTTGTTGCTAAAGAAGAGAAAAAGATAAACAAACCTCAAAACTGAATTGAGAATTTGGTAAAAATTAAAACATATTAAGAAAATGTAATAAATGTTTCTTTTTCCAAACTCATCAAGAACTTCATGAGAATTTGAACAGGTTTTACTAATTTATTAAGTAAATAGTTTCAATAAAATTTTGTACACAAGAAGTTATGGATAAAAAGCCAAGGCAATTTTTTTTTTAAAAGAAAGAAAAAGTTACAGGCAATCAGAGAAGAAGAAAAGTTAGCCTGCCTGAGAACATGGGCATGGTAAGATCTGTATGAAGTCTGGCCAGCTGGTCTGAGATGAAGATCTGAGAGTTGCAGTAGGACACGGCCAGCAAGCTGTCACTGAGGGGCATCACTGGGGGCAGAGTTTCCTCTGATGCCTCTCTAAACACTGGTGCCTCCTGGAAAAATCTGTGAGGATAATTGTTTTAGTTAGATTTACGAGTCTCTGTTGCTAAGTCTTCATAACTCATGAAATAAGTCCAAAAAGTAGGCTGATCGTCATACAATGCTAGCACAATGCATTGAGATCTCTTTTATAACTTTTTTATATCATTATTTATTGCTTATGAGAATGTACATCAGGCACAACAACAAGTTGAGACTTATATCAATTTTGAGGGTAAGATGTGGAATAGCAAGAACCATCTTCTTGTGGTTTATAAAATAAATGGTGTCTGCCCCTCCATCACTTTAAAAAAAATTTCAGAAGTCTGGGATGAGGGGAAAAAGTCCAGATAAACATGTCAGTTTGGCTGCCTGAACATTCCCTCACCTGAGATCGAGGAGATGCAAGAGCTGAATGGCTGTCTCATGAGTGGACATCCTCGGGCTGCCAACATTCAACACAGCTAAGTTAAGCATGGCCACGTGATCACATGGGTACTCTCTGCAAATATACAGAATACAGTTCATAATTATTCCAGAAGTTAAAAGAGGTTTAAAATATTTTATTACTGACACAAATTTTTTAAATCCACCCAAAAACTACTTCTTGTACTCATTTGAGAAATGCCTCTCAATGTCAGGCCGACAAATCAAGAACGTTGCTGAACAGATCTAAAAGATTTTATCTGTTATTAAAATGATGCATTGAACTTTTATAGCTTCATTAAAAAATAAAAAGGAATTTCCTCATTGAAAGCAAAGTATTGTTAGAGATTATTATTATTGCTTTGGCAATGATAAATTAGCTCAAATGCAACTGTGACAATTTTCACAGAGATAATCATGCTACTAATAATGTCCTTGATCAACCAATCATTTATTTTTTAAAAATTACTTTCATTTTCTTTTTATTTGCTCATTCTATACGCAGATTAATGTATTACCCACTCGGTAAAACAAATAATAAGCATTCACATTATTAAATAAGAGAATGCTCATTTCATAGTTATTTGTCTTCAAAAATATCGCAAAACTCTGACGAGCCTATCTGCAGTCACAGACAAATATGATAGGATATGACTTTATTTGCAAACATATGGATAATGCACTTTGTTTGACACCTCATTGTCTTGCTTACTTTGACACAAACAACTGCATTTTAAAAACACTATTAACATTATAAATATAACCAGGCAACTACATGCAACCACACACATGCTCTCAGAGGCATACAAACCCGCTCACTTATTTAGTCAAACATGATGATGACAATAACCTGAAACAGTTGTGTAAAGTTTTCCTGTATCTCTCTCTATTTGCAATTTAGCAAAACAAGTCTTCCATTGCGGTTTGATTTAGAAATTTGTGCTGAAACGTGATGTGATCAGAACATATCTTACTTGGTCTGAAAGACGGCAGCAAGGGCATTGAAGCATCCGTCTGCCACCTCATTTTGGCCAGTGTAGCAGCGATCAATCACCCAGTCTAGGAGAAATTGAGCCTCTGAGTTAAAGTCCAGCAGGAGGAATACCGTTTCCTTTGCCAGTTCGTAAATCTGTAACAAAAGAGCAAAATAAATAACAAATGCAAACAAGATATGTGAAGCCAACCAGGTTAAATCAGGCACAAGTCACTGTGGATACTTTTGCACTAGAGCCTACAGAAAAAATTTTTGTCGACCCAAAACGATATTAACGGCACAATCATCACACTCATATCACCTCCATATATCTGTGGACAGAGTTGAGATTGAGACCTAAGTTTTTTCTCTAAAGAAAGGTGTAAAATATGATCTCATACATCAACATGCTCACAACTCTCTCACAACTCTATGTCCAAAATGTGACTTGCGCCCGGTTTGCTCAAGTTGCTTCACATATAAGTGTCAAACAAATGTTGCATACACAGTAGTTAAAACTCATAAAAGTCATTACAAAAAACACTAGCTTTTTTTTTTGTAATTGCTCTCTCTGATTAAAAAAAACAAAAACTTTTTTTTTTATTTTTAAGATGAAAAATGCAGTCTAAGGAGTACACATGGGACTCAATCAAAAGTATATGAAATAAATCTGGAAATGTGACAATCTTGTTTATAATATTTCAGTCCCATTAATAATGGAAGATGTTTAGATATGTTCATTAAAGCAAGGAAAGAAGGCAGAATATCAAAGAAAATTAGGCTTCTGAGACAATTTCCAAGAAAATATCAAATGAGACGATTTCATAAAGTTTAAATCAGTCTGTCACCGTTAGATATCATTTCATATTGATATCCATGGTCTCTAATATTTTTCTATGGCCGTAACATTTTTTTTTTTTTTTTTAATTTCATCATGTTATTGAGGTAACCCAATTTTCAAAAGCCATTTTGATATGAAAAATATCTCCTTTGGTGATGGTGCACATTCATGTGTTGTTTTGAAGGTAAAAATATCCAAGTTACATTAAAAACCACAACAATATTTTTATCCCTCAATCCCACATTTGACTCCATATAAAATTAAAAAGAACAAAAAGCTGCACCAAAAAAAAAAAAAAAACAGAACACAATTAAACTGAGTGAAAACTTTGCAGCTTCAAGCAAAGGCTGTAGGTGAATTTTTCCCAAAAAATGCAGGCATTCCCCTATCAACATTGTGTAACTTTGAGTGTGGTACATAGCAAAGATAGAGGGCAGTAAGATAATGGTACATGTCTGTATATTTCATCTGCTCTTCGTACTATATGAAAAGATGCTAGAAGGGGGAGGAGGAGGAGGGGTGCAACACAAAAAAGTGCATCATGCTTATTTCTGATGTACCCAAGTCTGCTGCTTTAGAAGCATTTGAAGACTGCAAATAGTGACTAAAACAATAATAATTAAAGTTAAAAGCCCTTTAATGGAACCTAAATGTAAAAGCTTGGCAAAATCAAAATTTTGTCTTCCAATTCTGTTTTTTAAATTATGGTTTTCCAGGTACCTTAAAGCAATTGGATTCTACAAGTCTAATTGTTTGTTATAATAAAAAAAAAAAACTAATGTAAATTCGTTCCATATTTTTTGTTGTCATGGGCTGTTAGGTCCGTGTGAGGGCAAGCCTTGGTAGAGAGAATCAAACTTGCAATGCTAAGTCCCTGCCAATTCCAAGGCAAGGTTGCCTTACAGCTGAACCACTGACTAAGCTTCTCATCCTCACAGAAAACTTCAGGTTTCCTGCAAGACAAACATTACTAGTTGAGTAGACAAGGATGCAAATTTATTGACCTTTAGCCAGCAACTCCAGGGCTCTGACATATTGGATTAAAATAAAATTCTTATCAGATCATATTTTACAGCATTTATGGCTTGCTTAAGCATTAAGAAAAATAAAGCTGTTTGGTTTTTTTTTTTCCAACAAATAAAATAAAAAAAGAATTCAGTAAGCACATGTGGAAACATTAAGGAGAAGAAAATTTATACAACATATCCTCTGCTGCTGTGCGAAAAGCAAAAATAATAATATTCAAATATATCTTGGAACCAGTGCACACATGAGCAAGCTGCAGCATGTTACCTATGGGTTTTTTTTTTTTTTAAAATAAGACAAATGATTACAATGGTAAGAGCGATGTTAAATCTGTAGAACTACTAATTTTTTAATTCATCCCTACTTGAAATGCCCTTTTTAGTTTGGTGCTTGCCATATCCTACTCATTAAGATTGCTTTCAACACATTATATAGTATACCATGGAATGAAAAATAACACCCTGAAAAGAGCAATGATCTCTTCCTCTTCCCTTCCCCCCCCCCCTTTTCAAAAGTGCAAACTTGAAACGAAACTCAAATTATAACATCAATTTCCAACACAGAGACAGAAAATGCAAATTATTTCATTCATTTTGGGCGGGCAGGAACATGCAATGCATTGCAACATCTGGCCCAGTGTTCAAGTAATTGCAGGAATTTTCAAACTAATTGCTTATTTGTCTGAGTCCAGTCCAAAGGATTAAAAAAAGTGTATTTTAAACAATTGATATGTTTTTATACTCTGTTCTGTAGGCTTCAAATGGTTGAAAACTGGACACAGATATGTGGTGATTCTTCTTCCCAACAAGAAAGCATTCAAAGATGTTTAAAAATCATTTGCATTCCAAGCAAGAAAAAAACAATTTTAAACAAATCTTTTGATTTTTTTTTAGGATTTTATGATTCTTAAAGCATTCGCATGAACTTAGTTGAACCTCAAATTTTTCTGATATTTTTTTCCTTCTGGCCAAGTGTCCAAAATGCTTTTCACAATCTATCACTTCAGCCTGCAATATCTTCAAATGAAACAAAAAACAAAGAACAAAAATAACAAAAAGGAAAAAAGATTCTAACTGTGAAGCAACTAAAACTTAAATTTTACACTGGGACGGTTCTGAAATGGGGCAGCCTTGATGAAAAAAAAAAAAAGAAAAGTATCTGATAGATTTTTTTTTTCATCATTCTACAAGAAGAAAAAAGCACATTCTCCATGCCTCCTTACCTTTGACTTCATCTACGCAGCAATAGGAAAGGAAACATGGTTTGAAACATGAGAGAAACAAACATAAGCAATGATCCAGTTACAGGGTATCATAAAGTAATAGAAGCTCTTTATATTTTAATGTACATACATGACTCAATGACATGATTATATTCTTTTTTTCTTTGCTATCTTTCATTGCTCACAATCACATAAATGGTTAAACAAGAAACAGGGTTACTACAAGTGCTTGATTGGTAACTATCGTACTGTGGATTAACTGATTAGTAGATAAAAGCAATGCTTCATGCCCCATGACTTACATTATAGACGCTAGTTACCATATCATATTCTTTAATAAAGCACATACTGCACAAAAATGTTTCCTCTACACAATTTTAAAAACTTCACCATAGCAAATATTGTTTTGTGATATGTTAATTTTTGGTCAATTACTTGGCATTTTGTTTCTGTTCCACATAACTAATGCAACAATAATTATTGTTGCAATACTTACGTGGACACAGAAATAAAAAAGACTTAATTTTTTAAACAATAGCGTCTTCTATTACTCAGTTCAACCAGTGCTATGGAATCTCAGACATTTGGTAATTCTGCAGCACAATCCAGGCATGTGTCAAGTGTAACTTCCTCACTGAAACACTCTGGCTTAGACACAATTATTAATTTCTCAACACACCTATTCTCCTTCAAGCTAGATCTGATAATACTTTTAGGGTTTTTCTCTGTCAGAAGTAAAAAGTGAAATATTCAATTTATTTTGCTCATTCTATTCACATAAAAACTTTGGAACTAAAACATCTTGGCCAAAGAAGCATTTAGTAAGCTTTTTGTTTTTGGCTCTCTCACAAACTGTAACTCAGTGAGTTTTCTTTCATACTCACCATTTTACACAGGATTTTTTTTATTATTTTTTTTTTTAATATTCATACATAGGTAAAATATTATTCTTTTTGGTTTTTTTGTTTCTTAACGAGAAAAAAAGCCAATTGTTCATATCCCCCTCATTCTTTTCTCTCTTACCTTTTCATCATGTGACCCAAGCAGAGTGTCCAGCCAGTGGTAGATGTAGCCATCGTCATTGAGACCATTTGAGTCAAACACCTTCCCACAGCAGAGAACAGCCGACATGGCACGCACAGCAGACAATTCCTGCTCGTTCCAAGATTCTTCTTTGCCTTGTCTACATAAAGAAACAAGTGATAGGTTCAGGCTTTGTCTTTAGTTACACTGGTGTTAGAAAATCCTTTTTTTTTTTTCGCGGCTATACATCTTAATCACTTTCGTAAACATGAACATAATCACTTGCTCATATCAAAAGAACATTTATTGTGTTAATTAGTAACTTTTAACATTTTGTGAATGCAAAAATTTAACCATGATGTAAGTTCAAATCAGATGCCCCAAATAATGAGGCAAAACAAGAATTTTAAAGATTGGTCTTAAATATCTCAATGATTGTATTAACATGTTGATGAAAAAATCCTCCCCAAAAAAACACATTTCTCACAAGCACAAAATGTATTTTAAATTAAAAATAACAAAAAAACCACGTTTTGAAAACTGTAATTTTAATAATTCAATTCAGCGTTATGACACATGGTATCATTCCTTTATGATACGTAGTCTTATACCTTTTGTCTCCAGCATTGAAATGTCCACTCCAATTGGCAAACAGGTGAAACAAGCTGTATCTAAGATCTCGCGACAACAGGTTTCTCCGATATTCCACTGAAAGGGTAAACATACAGAGAGTATGGAAAAATTTCTATAGAATGATTGTGCAATAAATCAGGTATAAGATTTATCTGAATTTTGTTTCAGATCACCCGAATGGTTTGGTAAAGGACAAATATCATAAATGATTGGCCAAGACTGAAATCTTCAACCGATTCTTCAGGAGATCCTTTGTCTTCATGATTCAGACATCTGTTTGCAAAAATGTACTTATTATTGTGTACACATTCCCAGAAAAAAATGAATAAATAAGTATTGCAAAGAGAGAAAACATAAAACTCACGATTATCTTTTTTTCCCCCCCATAACTTCAGGCTCCACAAAATAAGAAAATTTCTGTACGTAGCCAAGCTTACGGGGGCTGAGCATGAATGAGTTCACATAAAGTGAACAATAAAGAGACACTGCTTAAGAAAAAAAAATAAGCATTCAATATTCACAGCAAAAAAAATTCAAATTTTGGAATGTATGACATACTCGGTGTATTGGATATCAAGTATTGGATAAATCCACTGAAGTGGAGACGGATTTCTTGAAGGATTGGGAGATCTCGATCATTTTCCCCCTCCAGGTACTGACGGGCACCATCAATGTAGTCCACAAACATAGAGCTTAAAGATCCAGTCTCTGTGTCAATCACACCAGACTCACTGAGGAAACGGGATTCAAACAAAAAATTTGTGAATACAAATGGACAACATCTTTTAAAAATCCGCTACAAAGGATCTTTTCTTGCAAGGTGGGCTTGACTTGATCTCATATTTCCCTATTTGAAAAATCAGCTTACTTCATACCCAAGCTTTCGACTAGTTTTCCAACCAGTAAAATAAAAGCTCTAGGAATTAAACCTCAAATTTCCTATCATATATCTGGTGGACAAAAAAAAGAAAGAAAATCAGGATAATCATTATCAATTACTAGCTTCAATACTTCAATTCAAAGGACAAGCTAAAGCACATAAAAAAAAAATATAAAAAAATTTTTAAAAAAATATATATATATATAGTATTGACTTTCCTTGCTTATAACTCGGAGAAAAAACAGTACTTCTAGTCAATGTTATTGATGTATAAAATAGATGAATAAAACCAAACATTTGCTACCCTAACCTTTGAGCAAATGCTTTGTTCTCAGCCATAAGTTCAAAGATGTGTGCCAGCTGCACTCTTAAGATATCTCGCTTGCGTCGACGCCTCAAGCTGTCCTTGTTTTTGTCAATGGCTTCTTTCAAAAAGGGAAGCAGCTCTTCAGCCAATTGCCTGAAATATGAACAAGGGATGATATGAAGATTTCATGCACAGAACAGGATAAACCACAAATGAGAAGCATATGTTTGGTGCTGCGATATTGAGTCTTCCTTTAAAATCTAGTTTTCCCTTCTACTTACTGAGATATGGAAAAGTGGCAATTTATTTTTTTTATTTGATCGACAAAAATGTTGAAATATTTTAAATATATTGATGAAGCCTATTTTTAAAAATAAAAAAAGCATGATTTTTTTTTTCTGTATCCAATTTATGCTACTTTTTTTTATATGAAATAGTGTAGTATAACCACAAGATGAGACATTTTATATTACAAGTAATTGTTGCCAATATAAGTGCAATTATCATACTCTATGAGACTGAGCATCAAAATTCTTCCACAGCATAAGAAGAGAGGAGGAGGGAAGTTGTACCATCTTAAACATCATTAAATATCAATTATAGATGATCTCTAAATTGTATTGCGCCTAACTTTTTTCAAGGCTGTTGCTGTTGCAATCTGTCTCATTTTGCTGTCACATTAAAACGTATTATTTTTTTTTATCCCACAATTCTTACTTAAAGACTGCCGGGTTACAGTAGCCTAGACCGTTGACAATCGTGTCTCTCATATCTGAGCTGTCACATCTCATGAGGGGCACCAGACGCTGGAACAAGCTGGAGGCTGTGCAGGCCGCCACTGCAGGTGATTTGTCTGAGGTCGACTCAGGAGAAGATGCAGACCTGCACAAACAGTTGTGGAGGGGCAGCAGAAATAGACAAATATATCATAATTTTATGACAAGTACAGTAAAGCGGATCCCACACTTAGTCCAAGCATCCGGGAACCAGGAGTAGGGTCCTGATTGTTTTAGGCATATGGCATTATGAGGTAGTTTGCCATTGCTTTCCTCGCCGCCTTTGCTTTTGCCAGGTCTTAAGAGACCTAACTACCCATTCAGTGCTGGGTGGACACAGAGGAGCAATAGAAAATTGACTTGGCCCGGACTGGGATTCAAGCCTCGGACCTCCGACCTGGCAGCCAATTGCCACTTCCAGCTACCCCACCCCCCCCTCCCCTAATTTTAGAATAAAGAAATAAAGATGTAAAAGTAAGAAATAGGCTAGAAAAACCAAGAATATTTGAATGCATGTTGATAGAAATTAAACAGGGCATTTTGAAAAATAATTACTTTTTTAAATATTGCCTGAACGACATGGTTATAGATCGATGTAGATGTGATCACAATATATCTTAAATGTTCCTCATTAAAAGCAGAATAGTTATGCTGGGGCAACATATTCTTAAAGTCAAATGGAATTTGTGACAAATTGAAAAAGAAAAATTCAGCTTCTTACTTATTTGTTTTTTTTTTCTTGTTTTTAATGCTTTTTATGACAGTTAAAAATACTTCAGTCTTGGTGCAGCACCTACATATTGCATTCAGTTTCCATCACTACAAAGCTAGCAAAATATCTTTGAAGCTTTATTGGTGGTTAAAAACTCTATAAAATTCAAGTAGAGAGAGAGAGAGAGAGAGAGAGAGAGAGAGAGAGAGAGAGAGCACACTGAAAGAGAGAGAAACAGAAAAACAAGAACGGAAAAGGTAAAGGATTTTCAATGTACCCCAATTCTGGAGAAGAACATCTAGGAGGAGCTCCAGCACTGTTGCTAGCCACTGTGCAGGCCAGGATGACGTAGTTCTGCCACAGCTGCATGTGAAGATCCTTTTCTGATGTTCCCTTCTTACTGCCTGACCTCAGGATAGACGATGCCCTGGTTTGCTCTGTCTGAGTGCTAATATGAAGTTAAAATATTGATGAGTACTATTGTGAGAATCTCAAAACGCGCTTCCAACTGGAGACCATCTTTCATTTGCTCTGTACCATTTTTCTTTTGATACTGAGTTTTGATGTAAAAAAAACTCATACACAGCGAGCCTCCTTCATGTTTAGCTGACTCAAGGTCTTAGCATAACAAGAGTTTAGCATGAAAAATTATGTGACCCACAATGACAATCTATTCTGTAATAATTGTACACAAGAAATTATGATTGGCGCCCTGGTTGGTTCAAACAGATCAGAAACGAAGCAAGAGAGTGTGAAGAATAACTGATTATAAAATAGCTCCCTGGTATAGAAACTTGAAAGATGGAACTTGACAAAGCTAAATGATTCAATATAAAAAACACAAAGAGTGGAATGGATAAACGCTTTTAGTTATCGTGCAATATAAAACAAGACACTGCTCCAAGCACATCCATGAAAGTTATTCTTGTTTCTCATTACAAAGTTATTATTGTTTTTCATTTCATGGGGATACCAAAGCCAAATATAAGATAGTATTCACAAAATAGTATCAGTTACAAAATTCTATTAAGTTAATTTTTTTAGTTTAACTATTTCAAGCTTAAAATCATTTAAAATTCATATATCTCAAGCTTTAGGTAGTTTAAAATATTGATCCTATATTTAACGCAATGGATTAAAAATCCACAAAGTTGAAAGTAAAAGCCATTTCATTGCTCACCCTGGGTCCACGAGAGGGAATAAGGCATTGAGTCTAGTAAAGACTATAGGCCATGCGTGAGCGACGGCCAGAGGGCAGGAGAGCTGTGCATGCTCCCGTGAGGTGAATTCTGCAATGCAGCGGATCCACATGTCCACGCGGTGAAAGCTATAGTTGATCTGGTTGCCATCTTGCATACTCCCACCACCAGCAGGTAACCACAAGGTCACGGCACGGTCCAGGACCCAGGCCAGATCCACAGTCGGCAGTGTCAACAGGATGGGCTGAGTAGGCACAATCATTTTTCAAACTAAAATTAACAGATGTAAGCACTTGCTTTTGCTATAAAAGGTAATCTGAAGGTAATCTTTTTATTCTTATTTATTGTTCTATTTTTCTTTTGTTTTTGGTATGTTCGTCATTTACATCCTCTACTTTTTTAATTCATACACAGATATTTGGCTATCATAAAAAAAAAGTTTTCCCTTTTTTTCTAATCATTTATTTTGATGGATGTTATATTGGCTCAATCTCACAACCCAGAGCCTTAATCTTATGGGATATTTTCATTAGGCCATTGATTAACAGCACACTTTTTGCCGTTTCTCCTTAAACAAAGTTTTGAGTTTCACTGTTTGAAAGGACAATATCAATATAGGAACTCACTTTCTCTGATGGTGGCAGCAATGGCATTAGCTTCTCCAGCACGGCAGGGCACGCCTTGTCTATCACCTCAAGCAAACTGGTGATGTAAACCTGATAGACAAATGTACAAAAAAACTTTCCAAAACATCTTAACTCAAGTGAATGGGGAGGAGGAATGATAACAATCATCTTGAAAAAGCATAAGGACCAGCAGTCAATCTTGTTGATGCAACTCTCAAGCTGTTTATAAACTATCTAGGTAGTTTAGAACTTGAGCTAAAAAAATACATCACAGAACTTATGTGGAAAAAGGAGCAAGAAATAATGAAAAGCTTACTTTTTCAAGTAGGAAATGTTAGATGAAATTTTCATATCATTTTCACAATCCTTGGATAAAGTTATTTTTGGGCAAGGTCTGGAGAAAAACAATCATTTCCAGATTTGGATCATACATGGACAGAGGAATTTACTAACGATACAGTGGGATGTTGCAGGAAAAAAGAAAACAAAATGTTCCAAGGCATTTACAAAACATTCTCCATTTATTTACTCCTGCTTTCTAAATTTTTGACTGACTTAATTTCAATTAATGGATTTGGAATTTTTTAAAATTTCTAATCACAGGGTCCCCACCAAATCCTTGAAATTTTTTTCAAGACCCCAAATTTTTTTTCAAGACCCCTATTCACAAGTTCAATAAAGGTCACCACGCAGAAAAAAAAAAAAAAAGGCTGTATACGTAAGTACCGTACTCCTAGACATATTTTGTCTATTATTCTTCTATCGAAACTTAAGGTAACATAAAAGATGTTACTATTCATTTTAGTTTGACATCTAACCTCTTGAAATTCTTGATATCTCTTGATTATAACAGCCTCTCTTGATAAATATTCTATAATTTCTTCATCTAGAAGGGCCTTGTTTATCCATGTCACTCGGAGGAAAGTGCAATACTGATTATAACCCCTTCGATCCTCGTATCCAATAGAGTG
>BLXT01000663.1:2225202-2237835 GCA_019648995.1 Plakobranchus ocellatus | reverse complement strand
AGAAAGAAAGAGTAAAGTGAATAATATAAAAAAAAAAAAACGAACTTAAATAATTGTTACATAATCATTTTCAAAAAATCCCATCATGAAGCAATATTAAAAATTTTAAAAAAAATTTTTTTTTAAACGTAAAAGAACAAAGACAGTAACCATATGGCACTTAGCACTCATATTTATAATTACTTTTTTTAATGGTGTATTATATAATTCTGAATTTTTTTTTTTTTATGCAAGGAGTTTGTTGTGCTAAATTAAATATTTAGACTATTGTTATCAAATCTTACCGTGTTGAAGTTCATCTGCTTCTTGCTACAGGTAATTTTCTCTATCATAATTTTTTTTTTGTTGGAAATATTATGTATATGTAATGTTGTGTAAAATATTTTTTTAAAATAAAGAAGATTCAATATTTTAGCACTGAATACATTTAGATTTGCTAGATTCAGATGCTTGTTTTATAATTATCAGACAAAAACTCTGTGCTAAATTAAATATTTAGACTATTGTTATCAAATCTTACCGTGTTGAAGTTCATCTGCTTCTGGCTACAGGTAATTTTCTCCATCATAATTTTTTTTTTGTTGGAAATATTATGTATATGTAATGTTGTGTAAAATATTTTTTTAAAATAAAGAAGATTCAATATTTTAGCACTGAATACATTTAGATTTGCTAGATTCAGATGCTTGTTTTATAATTATCAGACAAAAACTCTGTGTTAAATTAAATATTTAGACTATTGTTATCAAATCTTAACGTTTTGAAGTTCATCTGCTTCTGGCTACAGGTAATTTTCTCTATCATAATTTTTTTTTTGTTGGAAACATTATGTGTATGAATTAATGATTATAGTTGTTTACTTACTTCTGCATTAATTATTGCTTTCAGGATAAGAGAAACTAATTACCGAGTTAGATCTATTGTTTTATTGATGTATTTGCACAATAAGAGTCATTTTAGCAGAAAATCTGAAATTTACAGAACTCATACTAAGATGCTATATCTTTCTATGGAATCCTCAAGTCTAAGCTCAATCAGCTTGAAGTTATATGAAGTTGAAATAAAAAAGAAATAAATAGGTTCTATAATTATTACCGACTGACTGGACAGGGTAACTGGCTATGAAACAAATGTGTAACATTTCCACAAAATGAGTTGAATTGATTTACTGTTAAAAAAATGATTTACTTTTAATGTACACCTTAAACTAGAGGGGTAAAATAATTTATTTGAGGAGAATTTTCTATACCATGAATTATAGTCGTCATGTTCATCATATACATCAATGATCATTTTTTACTTCCTGAATTTAGGATCTAAGTTGATTTTATATTCCCTAAGCTTTACTTGAAACTTATGCAGAGAGCTGAATTTAGGATGTGAATCTGACTCATTTTTAAATTTAAGCGAATGCTCACAAATTTTCTTTATTATAGTTACTCTTTTATTTAAGCTGTAATGTATAATAATAATATACAAAATTGTATTCTACTCATAAGAGACTGACATTCTGCCCAAAGAAGATTTTTAAACTATTTTGTTTTTTTAAAATAGTCCGAGCAGTATTCATGGACAATCAAGATATAAATCTCAAATACTGAACAAAACAAAACAAAAAACATAGATGTTAATTTTTCATATATCATAGAATTTTATAAGACAAAAAAAAAAATAAATACAAATCTTTGTATTTCACGAAACAACATAACTTTTATTTTACCAGTGGCTCTGCCAGTACGAATTCAATCTTCCTCTCAGTCACACGACAAAACTCCAAAAAGAGATTATGCAGAATGAATTCTCCAGACTTTGCATCCTTGTTCACAATGGATGAGGTGCTGTCTTGTGCAGATTCACGACGCCATGGCAATTTAATTATCTCATCTTCAAAGAGAGTACATACATAGAAAAAATGCCTGAATATAATTTAACACACAAAGACAGTACAAAGAGTACAATGTCACATGTACTTGAAATGCTAGTTCCTGAGAAAAATTATTTTTAGAATTCTTAGAGTAACAAGAGTTGATTTTAAAGAAGCCAGTCAGACTACCTGTCTGTAATTGGCATTTGCACAAAAATGAAAAAATAAGGACGCATATAGAGGCTCTTTTTTTTTTTTTAAGTAACACAAAATTATAATATAATTTCACTCTCAATTTCTCTCTAAATTGTCCTATGTACATGATTTGATATGCTGTGTGATGGCTTGCTTACTTGTATGAAGTTTTTTTTTTTTTAATGTCATTAAATTTTGACTTGTACTTTTTGCAGTGACTTTTAAAAGTTGGCCGTGAATTCAGTTTAAAAATCATAAATAACAATTTCCTCTTCCAAATATGAGTTGAGATTAGGAAAATGTAAGCCTTGTGTTAAACATGGCATGCTCTTCCTGCCCTTAATTTCCATGACTTCATGTTAATGGTATTTTTAGTTTATTGCAATGTTTAACCTCACTCTGACGAGACTATGATTAATCATGGCTTTCCTTTGGCTAGAATATGACTTCAACAAAATTAAACATCTAGAGAGGCAGTCTGAAAAAAGGAAACATCTGATACTAATGAACATTTTTAGTCTCAGAAACCTCAAAACTGTTGCACCTTATTCATTTAAACTGATGTTATGAGATATTCATTGTTTAAAAAGAAAAAGTGAGAAATAAAGAAATCAAAAAACTTACAAGAGAGAGAGGCAGGAGAAGCCGAGCCCCCTTGGTTTTGGTAATTGTATGACATTTTTAGTCAGTGTTGAGTTGTGTCTTGTCGTCAGACACCATCAAGATTTATGTACATTATGCTGCAAAAAATGATGGAACAAAAAGTTTATAAAGAATATAATTTCCATAAAGGGAATACTGATCATTAGGTAGCCTCATAATACTTAAACATTTAAAAAAGACAGAATTTTCCTACATAGTATATTTTTACGCATTTTGATAGATGCAGTTCATATTGTGCATAATTATTTATGAATTAATTACAACAAAATGAAAATCATTAGAATTATTTAATAAACGCATTCCTAAAGCTACGTCTTTCATAGGTATGATTGGGATCTTGATCTAGATTAATACTATGAGATTCTACCTATGAAACAATTATAATAAAGTGCCATGTACATTTCATGTAATTTTATTTTTCACCCTAAATTCATGGCCTGGCCTAGATGCAAATTTATCTACAGTCTAGAATCTTGATATTCTTATTCTAATTTATATTTAAACTTCCACTGCATTGCACAGAAAGGATCCAGATAGATCAAGAGACTTTGAAATCTTGATATAAAACTATCTGGATCTAGTGGTACATGAGCTCTAAGGTTTACATCTTGATGAGTCTGGATTTAAAGGATAAGATTACTCTTTGACTAGATTTCGATTGAGAAAACATTTTTTACTATTACACCATGCACAAGGTTTTCAGGTGTGTTTGCAGGTTAGATGTAGCCTGCTGTTTTGAACAAATGATGAATAAATGGTTTTAAATGTCAGAAATGAACAGTTTCAGAGATATAAAATGGTACTATTAAGAGTACAAGCATATTTAGGCTTCAGTCATCCACTGACTCCTAAATTTCATCGAAACGCTGGTGTAAAGATAAAAAAAATTTTTCTGATTAGAATGCACATATGCATCTAGATCAACATGTAGAACTAGTTAGAGTCTATATGGGTCAATCCAGCACTACTGTTTGCCTTTTGTGGACAGTGGGAACAAATTTTTAAATACCCAAAAAGAAATGATATAATGCTGCTGCAGTATCACAATTACAATAATAATAATAAAAATAACAATAATACTAATTATGTGGTATTTGCAGCAGTAGGCCTACCCGCAGTCTCTCTCACTTTGTCATTAAAGAGGACAACTCGGGCTTATTGTGTCACTGCATATGGCAATTTTTGTTTGTTTTTGTATTTTGATGAATTTATCTACACACATGAAAGTAAAACTAACACCACATGTAATACTAATGAAAAACAGCTGCAGCAGCAGCAGCACCATCATCATCAACATCATTATTATTATTATATTATAATGTCGCTGGGGCAAGAATTACTACTACTACTACCACCACCACCATTACTACCACTGCTGCTGCTACTACTACTACTGTTGCTGCTACTGCTGCTGCGGCTATTACCAATACTATTCCTCCGGCAGCTGCTGCTGTGCTTCTATCACCACTAACTTCTTAATCAATGATCACCTCAGTATGATTGGGATGGTTGAAATTCACATAGATCTAAATCTAGTAAAGTAGTCATCTACTGTACGGTAATTTGTTTGTCAATTTTGTTTTTTTTTTATGTTCAACAGTTCATGCATATCACACATAGATTAGGTCCATTATAATGTTCTAGTAGTCCAATCGTTTCAGTAGGCTCTGTTTTAAGTAGCTCTTTTACATACTCATAGCATAAAGGGCTAGCCGCATAAAGCAAATAATGAGTTATTCAGAAAGTTTGCAAATATAGTCAAAGAGACGAAATTTAACTTTATTGATCGGCCAAAGATTTTTTATTGCAACTTAAAATCCAGAAGAGTTCTGATTAGTAGATCTAAGTACTGCAAAAAGCACGTAGGCCTACATCACAGACTCTATGATGTAGGCCTACGCAGAGCTGTTATAACAGTTATTGCCAGCAGACTGGATATAGATTCTAGATCTAATATCTAGATCTAAGACTAATGATTTAACAAGTTGAAAGCTTGTCTCAAGTCAATAGATTTGTTTATATGCATATTCAAAAGTCTTGCCCAACAATGCATCTAAGTTATTGATTCAGCATTAATGCAATCTTACCCTACATTCAAGATCTCGACCTATCGAGACTCAATTCAATGGCGCTTGGTCTCGTAGATCTAGGCTACATTTTTTGGGGGATTAATTGAGATATTGTATAGGCCTGTTAAATGGTAACCCTCCAGACTCCTGGGTCTAGAGTGAAATAACAGATTTAGATTCTAGTCCCGCTTCTTGCTATAATGCAGAGGTAGTAAATGTATAATTATTATGAATGTATAAATGTATGTTTTTTATGAAGAGAACTTTAGGCCTAATGAACGGTTATGGACACTCTTAGTTTGGAGAAAGTAGGAAGTCAGCAGGAACCGGAAAGTGATAGTAAACATGAAAAGTATTTCACCCTACACGTTTAGGCCTAATCTAGACACAAAGACCTTACTATTGTAAATACCAAGAAACCAGTTACTTTCGCTTTTATACGAAATTTGAACGAGACCACTGGGGATGAATTCCTTTCTATTCTAAAGCAATAGCAACAATATTAGGGCAATGTTGTGAAATAGAACAAATTTATAAGGCCAAAGATGAGCAAGATTTCTCAAAAAGCAAACCCGCTGCTCCCTCTCCCCCCAATTATTTTTAGTGCCCAAGGAAAGGAGTCAATGGTTTCAAAACCTAATTTAATACACTGACTTTCAGAATGTCCTAGTGCAGGAAAAAATGTGCCCACAGTTTTTAAAACAACGTAAGTACCCACTTCAGAATTTATGGCTTGCCTGAAAAAAAAATTGATGAATTTTTTTATTATCTTGCAGTATCGGTATATAAATCTAGATATCTATATATAAGGAACGTTGCTGGAATTTTTCCTTTAGTGATTCCTATCATAGATGAAAGATAAGTGCTTTTTTTTTAAACATAATTTAGAAATACCATACCAATGCAGGCTATATTTATACAATTTCCCATGTATAGTTAGATCAAAATTTTATTTCTTACGATGAAGGAAGATCAAGAAATATTAAGATGCCCCCAACCTCTTTCATTACAGTTTCATTTTTTACTTCCCCAAAGTAACATCAAGTTTTATTCTAATTTTTATCATTTTGAAATGTTTGGCTAGCCTCACTTCCCTGCTATTTTCTTATCAAATAGTTAGTCTGATGGTATCAAGTTAATTTGTGCTTGTCAATGAAATTTATATTTTTCTAATCTAGGCTATGTAGTTGGATATGTATCTGATTTGTGATCTACATATTTGTAAATTTGCCACCTCTTACCCACCTCCTGCCAAAGCAATGTGTATTTTGCTGATTGTATCACTTTTACTCACAAATGAATTCCATGAATATATATCTTCTTCAGCCAAATGAAATGAATTATATGAAGAGTAAAGTCTGTGGATGCATCTGTTTTTTAATTGGCTACGACAGATTTGTAACATCAATTTTACTACACAAATAGTAAATACTGTAATCCTAAGAACCCAAGCCTTGAACATCATGGTCCTAAATCCGTGTCCATTTTGCACCCATTCTTTTTGGTAACTAATGTTTCATTCAGGTCCCTCAATATTTTATTATAAGTACATTGTCTTTCTTTACATTTTAGTCAAATTTCAGATTTTCCTTGTTTGCTGCGGTATTGTTTTTATTGGCTGCCTTTTACTTGCTCATAGTGGCCCGAGACATTGGACAGCTCGAACTAGTTTACAAATCTTTGATGAGGAAGGTAAAAACTAATTGAACTATTGTTTTTCACTATTCATTATAATGGCCTTTTTTTTTCTTAGAAATCCTTTAGAATTTTTCAAGGGTATGGGTAGGGAGGAATTTTTTTCTCTTTCTTTCTGTTGAAAATATTATTTAAAAGCCAGCATGAAATTTGGTGTCATTGTAAGTTATAGGCATCTTGCAAAAAAAATTAATACAATCAAGAGTAGTTTTTTGGATTTTCTTTTATTATTTTTTTTAAAATTAATTTTATGCCTTTTTTTGTTGCTTTTTTGGTGTTTTTTTTGGGGGGGGGAGGCCTGTTATGTTTTTTCCCTTTGTTTGTTTTTCTATGCTTGAATTGTATATTCAAAAAATTAGTTTTATTCGCATTAGCCATCATCAATTTATGGGAATGACAGATTGTTCAAAATGCGAAAAAAATATTAAATATGTGGTGTGGAAAAAAAAAAAAGTTGAAAACCTAAGTATTTGCCTAATTTGTATCCTGTGCGTTTTATACATTACAAAATTATATCATTTTATTGAACAAATTTCTGAAGATTCATCTGCCCCAGAAGTAGCACCAGTGAAGAGTAATATCCCTTACCTGACAAGTTTACTGAGGGACAGGTTAACTCTTCCAAACGATGCTCTCAGAATCAACTACAGAAGTCCATGCAGAGAACATGAAGACGATGGTAAGTAGCCAGTGTTATATGTAGATTTTCTTTGTTCTTTGATTTTAATTTGCATAACATCATGCGTTGCACAGTCATAGAAAGGGAGATTGGTAATTCCAAATTCCCTAAGGCAAAAATTATAACGCCTTTCATTTTTAACAAATGTCCTGTCCACTCATTGGTATTTATACTGAACTGAACCTTTGAGTATCCTTTACATTTGATCTAATATTTACAAAGTATCTATCTCAGAACCGCCTTATTTCAGTGAAATTTTAAAAATATATGTTATGCACTAAACTCTGTAAACTTTGCAATGGGTTAAACCAGATGCTGCACTCTGGGAGCTTTTTAATGATGAAACCTGGATAGAGATGTGTAGATTCTGAACCAAAATCTAAGGCTTTAAGCTTTATAAAGATTAACATTTTAGAGGAGGAAAAATGTAGCTAAATTGTGACTGGTCTGGCGGAAGAGAAGTGTGGATAAAACTTTTATAAAGAGCAAGGAACTAATTTGGAAATTGAATGATAGTCGCGTTACTAATGTAAAAAACAAAAACAGAATAAATGCAATGAAATGACATAATTAAATATGAAACACACACAAAATGATTTAGAGGGGGAAAGAGAGAATGGGAGGGATAATAGCAATAGTATGATGGTGGTTTGCATATCTACATAAAATAATATAATAATAGTACATTACATAAAAGGACAAAAGCAGTACATTAATTTGACAGGCTTTTTAAAAATTATTAGGTGATTGAAATAAAAAAAGGTGGGTGAAAATACAATGATCTATAGTTACAGTGATTATAACATAAAAATACAGACAACCATAACCATATCACTCCTTAATTTTTGTGCAGTCCAGCCATGTGTAGAAGAGGGCTGTGCATCCCTAGCAGACAAACCTTTAGAGGAGAGGATTCAGGATTTAGTGCTGTCTCCACAGTTTGAACTAAGTGATGAACAACTGAAAAATGTTCTTGAAGTGGTCTCCAACATCCCAGAGGCAGATGTGATCATAAGCTCCGCAAGCTCCCGCAACCACTTTTATGAGATGCAGTCAATGTTTCATAGCCTCCATGAGACTGTTTACCCAGTGCTGAAGAATTTCACTGTCGTGCTGTTTGATCTAGGCCTGAAGAAGAGGCAAAGAAAACTAGTGAGTGTCCTTTGTGATATAAAGGGGCAAGCAAAAGGGAAACATGATAGATGATGGCTTCTCTTTTTTTCAATTAATGGCATGTGTCTGGCAACAATTTTGATAAGTGAGTAATATAATTAATGTGATATGTAGATATGTCTGGGTTTTTTTTTAATGACAATGTATAAAATTTGAATACAATCCTGTCCTTAAAGTAGAAAAGAATAAAATCTTTTTTGTTTCAAGTGTACTATGTAGAGTGCATACATATACAGAAGATTAATCAGAACCAGTGCTGTATGGTTATGCATTGAGGAAGTATTTAATTTTTCATTTCTTTTTACTGCTTGCATTATCTGTTGTTTTAGGCAGTCTTAAATGATGTGTCAATATTTTATTTACACAATGTCAATTAAAATAATTTCATTTTGTTCTTTTTTTATGCATCCCTAGGCGGAGAAATTTTGCAGATGTCAAGTAGTTTCCTTTCCCTTTGAGCTGTTTCCTGCTCATGTCAGTAATCTGCTGTGTTACAGTTGGAAGGCAATTATTATAAGAGTAAGTTTTTTTTAATGAGTACTTTTCAATATTGGATTAGAAATTTTCTTTCTTCTTTTTTTTTCAATTGATACATTCTTCAAGTGATAATAAAGAAGTATTGTGAATATTTGCACAAAATGTAATTCTACATCCATTTACTTTATGAACAAGAGAGAAATATAGAATATTTTATAGCAACACGTTTGAATGAAGGAGGTAGGAAAAGTGACAGTGTTACTGCAATGTTCATTGTTTATTGTTAAAGTATAGGGTAAAATGATTATGGCAATTTTATTCAATATCTACAATAGCTTTTTTTTTTTTCAAAGGGAAGTAGGTTTTGCTTAAGGTCTTGTCGGGCTAAATTGTTGTACCATTTTTTTTTCATTTAATATGTTTTATCATTTTGTTTACAAAAGAAGATTTGAAGCAATGAAAATTACTTTGCATTACAAGCAAGCCTCTGTTTTACTCAATTATTGTTGTGTTTTTCAACTGACCTTTAGAACAAATTATGTTAAAATAAAAGTAAAAGCAAAAAGAAAGTTAAGGGCAACATAATTTTTTTTTTGATAATTCATTAATCATGCCATCATGTCAGAAAACATTTCAATGCACCTCATGTCAGATACTTCTGTCCCTTTCTGCCTTAACATCTGCTTGCCATGTTGTTCATCACCTATGGTATTTTTAAATGTAACATTATGAAAAAGTATTTTTCTTTGAAATGCCATTTTCTTATAAAACCACTCAGTCTATATTTCTAGGTGCCAAAGCTTGCTCTCTGTAGTAATTTTCATGCTTTGCAAAATCAGGAAGGGTATCTTGGTCTGTCCTGCTCGAATAAAATGTTTTATGAAAATTTGCTAGGACAAATCAAGTCCTTTAAGAGGCCATCCAGAGAATTGAGCCATTTGTTTGGTATAAATGTCATGTCTTTATATTTTTCACTTATCGGGACTTTTTCCTGTCTTTTTTTTTAGGCACTTATTACCAAAGCCAGACAGGTTTTGGTGTGGCAAGACTCTTCCATTAGATGGACCAAAAACTTTCCTGTCATTTTTGAAAGAGCTTTACGTTATGGTCAACAGTTCCTCCAGCACAAGAGAGGTGCTCGCATAACAGCCAACACCCACCAACTCGTAAGCCATTCAGACACACTTTTGCTAGGGAAATGTTATGAATCCATTCAGAGTGATTGATGTGTTGTTACCATCAAGACCTTTGAAACACTTTAAAGATGATTGGTAATTTTTAAAGGCTATGAGATAAATACTTCTTATTTGTTTTTCTCAGTTTTAAAATCTTCTATTCATCATCTTTTAATCAATATAGTTAAGTCACTGTTTGGATAAAGAGAATATAAATAGTCTTGTTTTTTACATACAGCAGTTCATCTGGATGAACTGAGGTATGTAGATCTAGATAATGTAAAACAGTATTGCTAGACCATGTTTAGGAGCATAACTTTTGCTTTTCCCTCTAGTCTCTAAAGCAATAGGAATAAATGTCTTGAAATAGAGAAAAGGCAATGACAGCTCATACCATAATATTGTTTATCAGGTAAACAGCTTGAACACCTTCTTAATAAAAAGCAAAACTATCCATGTTCAGCTGTAAGGATTACAAACTGCACGTACTGCAGTATCAGGTTATGTTGATGCAACTTGCAACTCATTAGGACTGGTCTCTCATATTACTTTTTTTTTTTCACGTCTTTCCTCCTTGTGAAAATTTGTGCTTCCTAATGACCTCAATATTTATCTGTCAGATTATAATTTTTACATTAAAAATCATCATGTCAAATTTAAATTTATAGAGTTTATAATATTGATGTGGACTTTGAATAGAAAGAAATCTTTTTGTAAGTCTTGTTGGAATGGAAAAAAATCAAACCTATAAATTCCTAGTTTGTACCTCTTTAATTCCTGAGTGTAATAGTTTGAAAAGCGATGCTATTTTCAATATTAAAAATTTTTGGATAGTCACCCATTAATGTTTTAATTTTATTTAAGGCACATTGTAAAGCGACACAAACAACTTCTTTCACCCATCTCTTTATGTTCATATCCTTCTTGATACAAATTGTACTCGCTGTTGTTCAGTTGCTTTTGTCTGCCATTACATTTATAACATGAAAAAAAAAGTGAAACAATTTTGGAGTTCACCTGTTGGCAATTGTTTATACATGTACAGATTTTTATATTTTTATTCAAAAGTATCATATCTCTTCAAAGTTCTATATTATGAAAACAAAGAATTTTATTTTGTCATAATTTTCTTTGAATTTCGAGGGCTGTCAAACATGTAATTTACTTTTGGAAGGAAAGATATAACTGTTGCATTATCAATTATTATTTTCTTTTTAGATGTTTTCCTACATGAAGGAAGAGATTTGTCTGTATCATACTTACCGTGAGATTCAGTGTGGCCTTCAAGTGATGAAAAATGATCTCTTGGTCGTTCAAGCGGTGCTCAATCCATGGACTAGGTGTGCTCTGGAGGAGTCATGCATTTGCCCTGTAGATCCAGAAACTGTTATCGAATGCAAAAAAGACACAAACTCAACACTTCATAGATGCCACAGGTGATTGTTTATGAAATTCTATCCGGCAGGACATATTAGTTTGGATCCTTATAAATTCAATTGATTGATAGGTTGATATATCTATAGATGCTCAAACAATTTTCTTCTGGTCATGTTTACTGTTAAATTGAAGTAACCTATCATTCACACTAAATTTGTGTGTCCTGACATTTCAAATTAAACAACTTCCATTATAATTTTTGTGGAAATTTAAATCAAGCTTCAATATAAATTTTGTTAAACTGTATGTGGCTGGTCTACATGAAGTGGGTCCTTTATTGGCAATTAATAAGTAGAGATATAAAATAAAATTATTGACTTCAGCTAGAGATATAAAAAAAAAATTGCCAAAACAAATGATAAAAATTTGAAACCCACAAATATAATTTTTAAAATTATTCTAAGTTTAGCAATTGAATTGGTTTTTTTTGGGGTTTTTTTGTTTAATTATATTATAATTATTTCCCAATTTTGGACATTTGCCCAAAAACCATATAATTTGTGTTGGTGGCTTTCATATCAAGTATGTAACATCAAAAAAATAAACTTATTAAATATTCGTCCTCTTCTTCCTCATTTTAAACAAAGAATTACATCATAAATAAGCTCTAGAGTTAGGACACAGGTATTAAAGACAGTGGACTCTGTTTAAAGTCAACCTCTTGGGACCGTTAAAATTGGTTGATTTGAAGCAAGAGTTGACTTTATCAATAACAAAGAAATAGGAGAAAAAACAAAAAGGACTGCCGTAAGGAGTTGACTTTAAGCAAGAGTTTGCCTGAAGCGAGTTGACTTAATCCAGATTCCACTGTAATTAATTATGGAGAAAATATATGTTTAATAGTCTAGTAAACTAAATTTATAATCACAGAAATGTATGCGATCTCTATCAATATACTGATAGTCATTATAGGTTAGTAAAAAGACCAGGTCAGTTTGAAGAGTAAGAACCAAAATATTTGCTTAATGGTAGAGATTGTTAGAAGAGGAATCAAACAGTAGGAAAATAGATCAAGAATAGAATAGCAGTGGAATTTATATAAGTCAAGTAACTTATTGTTTTGACGTAAGAGTGTTGGATGTACAACATGTTTAATTTTTTCCTTGACAATACGTCAATATTTTAGAAGTATAATCCAGTGTGTTTCTTTGTACAGTCAGTTATTGTTTATGGAGTTTCATGGTTAATAATGAAGTCTGGGAGATT
>BLXT01000663.1:2184160-2195442 GCA_019648995.1 Plakobranchus ocellatus | reverse complement strand
AAAAAAAAAAAAAAAAAAAATTCCCCACAAAACTCACATTACTTTTTTTTATAAGCAATCCTTAAAATCCATATCAGAATGTAAATATATGTACGAGAAACTTTTACAGAATTTCTAAATAATGCGAGATTTAAAGAAAGAAACCGTAACCTATTTTCATATGCCAATAAATTGAAAACCATGACTTCAAAACAGAAAAAAAAAGTTCATTTTCCTAAAATTGACACAGTATCAAAACCAACTTCCAGAGAATTTGGGAGGCAGCAAATCATAATACACACGATAACAAATAAAAAAAAAAAGGGGAACCTCTGAAACTTAGTATGTACTAGTTGGGATTTCCACCTTCAAAAGCTTTATAAATATGATTTAAACAGAGTAGACTCCTCTTAATTTGAATTGAAATAACAGATGTCTTTAAATCAGTCCTAGCAAGTCAGGTGTTGCATGTAACACTTTTAAGAAGGCTGTCGAAGGATTTTTAATTGGATTAAAAAGCTTCTTTCTTGCGCTGAAACAAACATGTATTTTGACCAATCCTTTTAAGTCAGATGTCCCACATTGGAGGGAAAAAAAAATTTCTGTGACTTATTTAAAGTGCTTCAATCGCTTGTGTGGCCAACCACTTTTAATTGATAGAAAGCTTAGCTAAATCATAAGTTTTAAATGTTCAAAACGCATCTTGAGACATATCCAAGTGTAACCATTTCAAAGCTTACAGAATGAAAAGTGTTAGGTTACTGAAATATAAATGATTTTAAATGTCAACACTCTTCACTTGTCACTAAGGCACTGTGAGTATCATATTTATTAAGACTCAAAATGTTTGGATTCCAGTTATTTCTCTCTACTGCTTCATCCATACTGACTGTACCTTCTTTATCAGACAGAAGTGTCCTGGAACTATGATGTCCAGCCGAAAGATGACCAGTTCCATCACTTGTCCCAAAAAAGTAGTTGAATGGATTGAAGACGAGTACACAGAACATAAACATGCACAAAAACATGCGTGATCTGTCCAGCATGCCTGTCTGGTTGGTGAAGACAGTTTCTTCTGAAGATGTGTCTGGAAACGGATGAATGAAAAAAAAAAAAATTAAAACCTGTAATTTATTGCTGAACTACAGGGGGGAGTGAGTGACAAAAAAGAGACATTATTAAGTTATTAAAAGTGAATAGACAAAAAAATTTAAGTTTCAGCAACAACATTAAAAGAACCCATACCTCTGTTTCTAGCATTTACAACATAATTAATCTGATCTGAAAAACAAACCCTCAGTACTGATTTTTAAAAGCAACAATTTTGTTTGTAACCTTTTGCTGCAGATTAAAAAAAAAAAAAAAAGATTTAGTTGAAAAGCTTGACAAGAAAAATCAGAATTAAGACAATGAAATATCCTGACTTTATGGTTCTTACACATATCACTTGGAGGAGGACTGTCTACAGCATCATCTGATGAGGGGCTATTCGCTGGAGAAGACTGGTCAGAGTACGGGGGTGTCATAGATGGATTTACAGTGTCAACCTCAGGAACGATATCTGAAGACAGGAAGTGATCATGAATTTAAATCAAAAGAACAGTAAATTTTAAAAATTTATAGATTCTACTCACTAAGCATCTTATATAGAATTGACAAAAGCAATATGTAATTGAAAGACATTAATAGATTCTATTCACTAAGCATCTTTGTATAGAATTGATGTAGACAACATGTAGTTGAAAAACATTTTTTTTTCCATTTCGCTTGAGTGAAAGTTGGAAATCGAAACATAAAACTTACTGTGCTTTTTCAAGTCCATCCTAAGCCGTGCATTTTCTTGCCTAAGTTTGTTGTTATCTCTCTGAAAATGCCGGATCATGTCAATGGCTTTTCTCAGAATGGAGGACTTGTTTAACTGGGGAGTGAAAGAATTGTAATTTTAGTTACATACTTAAGACATCATATTCCCTCCTCCCTCTCTTATTATCACCTTCAATCAATTTTTTTTTTTTTTAAATCTCACAGAATGAGTATTTTGTTGTACCCCCCCATAAAAATTAAAAAAAAAAAAAAGAACCACCTGTCGATCTCGCATATATTTCAAATACTTACTTTTGCCTCTTCTCCGGCAACGAGATTCTTTAACTCCACAATTTTATCATTGATACTGAGCCTGTACCGCTTCTCAATGGCATTGTGAGCTGTTCTCTTTTCGCCTTTACATTTTAATTTTGGGGCGGAAGTTAGACGGTTGATGGGCATTTTGTCTCCATCTACAACCTGAAAGAAAAAAAAAACAACTTAAAAACTTTCAAAATTGGAAAAAAAAAAAAAAATGTGATACTTTGCTTTTGCTACCATAAATGAAACAGTTCTCTTGTTTTGATCTAGCTCTCACATTGTTTCACATCCACTGACACTCATGAAAAATGCTCTCTAGTATGCACTTAACCCATGACTTAATAGCAGCAAAAAATTTGATTATGTGGTGCAATGGTATTAATTGTTGACCCCTTATTTACTGTATGTCCTATCAGTGCATTAGATCAAATCACCAATTAGCCTGGTGTTTCATCACTTATAAAATTACAGATCAGCAACAATCAAGCATATTCGAACACCTTCAAATTAGATTTTGTTTCCTTTCAATATTTTAGCTCCATTTGCAGTTTAATGTGTTGAGTTTGCTTAAGATTTGAGTTCGACTTAACACAATAACTCCGAGCGGCCGACGGAACGATACGGATGACCGAGCGGCCGCTAACTATATGAAAGAAAAGAGGAAAAGAGGCAGAGGGAGAAGGCTCCGTCCAGATGTGGAAAAAAAATCCGGACCTAAAGAGTTAATTTTTTCTTCCTTTTTGATGATTACCATTCTACTGAATTAAATCTGCAGTCAACACCAATATTTAGACATTAAGATGAGATCGTGACATCAGCTAGAGTTGAAAATAGGCAATAGTGATGTTTTTTTTTATCTGAATAAAAATACTTGAGTTATGTTATACATCACACGAAAGAACATGATTTTCCCTATTTTTAAATGCCTCTGATTTGATAATTTTACTATTTTTTGTTGTTCATTTTCAAAATGCAATGTGTAAAACATGTTGGAAGAAAACAAATCAGTGTGTCTATCCTGATAAAAATCCAGGCATGGGAATTGCTTATGTGAAAGAATGCAAAAAACCAGGCCCGTGTCTAGGGGCTGCCTGGGGGCCCAGGCAATTCTTCACAAATTTAAAGCATTTTGCAGTCCTCTCCTCCCAGCTAGCAGAAGAATTTTCTAATATATAAAATGTTTAAAAACCCATTTTTCACTAGAAATTTTTTTTTTTCCTCCCTCGAGATTTTTTCAACAGACTAATCAAAATTTCTGCACAGAATTTCATTACGTTCCACACGAGCCCGTGCTTCCACGGACAATTCCCATGCCTGAAAACTAAATCTAAAAGAGATATATATCAATTAAACTCATCGTTTTAAGCAGCTGAAAAAATTCCAAACATTATTTGATGCAGATAAAAAAAAAAGTATTTGGTAACACTTATAATTTTCATTATCTTTTTGCAAATTGGAAACTCAAAAAAAAAAATTGCAACAAAGGTGTAAAGGAGTGCATTAGAAAGCATAAAAGTCAGGTACCAGTACCACACTATTAAAACAATAACAGTCTAAACCTTCATGCAAAGGCGAGATTTTAAAATCTCTCCTTTAAAATTTATTTTCATTTCAGACTTACTTACTTGCCCTTCCTTTTCATAGTCCCATTTGAAATTATGATTAAGAGTGCAAAGGTTGGCAAAGTGTTAAAAGCTGTAACTCTAGTGCAATTCATGTAATGAAAACTGTAATGATTAAAATGCTGACCTGTAAGGGGATGCTGGTGGTGAGAATGGTATTGCCACTGGTGACAAGTGTCTGTAAAGGGGTAGTGCTGGATGTGCTAATGGTATTTTGAGGGGTTGGATTCGAGCTGAGGGTAATGATATTTGCACTGGTGTTAAGCAGCTGCTGTTGCTGCTGTGGCTGCTGCTGTTGTTCAGATGACTGGGATACTTTGACGACCTGTTGCAGCAAGAGCTGATTCAGATACACAATAAGTTAGCATAGTGTGCTATATGAGTTCAAGGAAGTGCAAAGATTTACATTTCAATTAAGAAAAATAAAAATTCAGCCACTCCTTTGTCTCCAATACCTAAAATAAGGTATAAAAAACATCAAAATTTATCTTTTCCTTTTTCAAATTATTATGCTCACGTAAACAATAACTCTGTTAAACATAGTGTAGCCATCAGTTTGATTGTCCATCTTGCACAATTTGTAATTTAAGATTTCTCCATCTAATTCACCCCTTACTTTTGACCATTTTGATGTGAAAAAATCAGGTCACATTACAATCTGCAAGTCTTGTGAAAATGTCTATATCAAAATAAATTTATTGTCTCAATGCAGTTCTCCCAGGTTGATGGCAACATTAAAAATTTCAATGTAGAGAATTCTCTGATATACAATTTTAAATACGAAAAAAGGATGGTACAGAAAACTGAATGACAGTAAAAAGCCAAAAGATGGCTCCGAACTTTTCTAAAAAAATTAAAACAACTAATTATAACACCCAGGGTGTGCTATGGGGGTGATTAAAAAGGTAACAGAATAAAAAAAACAAAAAAAACAAAAACAAAAATGGTGCAAACCATAATAAAGGTGCTATACAAAAAGAATTTTAAAAAGTCATCTTGAAAGCAAATATCATAGGTATTTTGAACTTTCCATTAGTAACTAAACAATTTTTGCTTTAGGAGTAAAATGTTAAAACAAATCTTTTTTTCAATTTAAATATATATATTTAAAAAAAAAGTTTCAAAATAGTTTTCTACACTTCAAAAAAGAGATTCAAATCGGCAGAAATACGGCAACCTTTATGATAGGTTTTCTCAGGCAAGGCATCAACAAACTTAAAAGAAAACATTCCAAGTACCTGTTGTAGTTGTTGCAGATTTAGCTGGTTCACAGCTTGTGTCGATGATGCAGGTTGAGCCAAAGTAACTGGCTGTTGCTGCTGCTGTGGAACTGATGCCTGTACCTAAGTGAGACAAACACACACACAAGTAAAAATATGTCAGTTTTTTTGTAAAACAAGATACACAATTCTGTGCATTTGCTCCCACAATAAAATTAAACTACAAAAGAAAAATCAACAGTACTGAAAAAAAGGCATAGAGAAACAGGAAAAATTGTAACTATTGAAATAAAGCATATCAATCAAGATGAACCAGAAAAAGAACAAAAAGTAGACTTCAAAAGGAATTGTTCTTTTGGACACAGAGGTATGAAAAAAAAAAAAAAAAAAACTTTCAAAAAAGAAAGGACTGACAAATAACATTAGAATGAAAAATGTCACCAGCTGCTAAAAGAATTTTACCTGAAAAGACTGGACCATTTGCTGCCCTGCCATAACTTGAATAGATTGCTGAGGTTGCTGCTGTTGCTGCTGCAGGAGTTAAAACACACAATTTTAAACTGAGTAAAAAAAAAGTTGAGTTGATTTGAATTTACACTGAATTCATGCATTATAACTTACAATTTATATGCTTAGATGGTCCCAGGAAGTTTACATAATTGTGTAATAGGTTTCTTCACTTGTAGTTGTAAAACACCAGCCAAATATATTTATTTTGTAGAAAAACGAGATTTAGGAAATTTTAGTAATGGTGGATCTGTTGAAAAACAGGTTTTCTTGTTCAGGATTATTCAATACTTATTTGGCTTTACACAACTCCAAACCCCTCACATAAACATTTTAAAATAATTATGTGTAGACAGTTGCACTTGAGGAGAGGGGGAAGGAAAAAGAAAGCAGAAAAAAAAACTAAGATTGAGAGGAAAAGTGAAAGAGAGAAAGCTATTGCTTACCTGAGGTTGAATACTGACAGGAGCCACTCCTTGTCCAGCCAAAGTGACTCCTGATGGTTTCTGTAAAATGACTTTAAGCTGGTGACAACCTAGTTTGGCTGCAGTAGTGGTTCCTTGCATACCAGAGGCCACTGGTGCAGCTGCAGCTGCTTGCACTCTCAGCTGCTGTTTGAAATAATGAAATCAATTTTTTTTGGCATGGATGTAATTGTTATAGCTCAAAATTTGTCTCAATGAAATCCAGGGACATTTTCTCTTCCTTTAAAAGTAAATAATTGATGAAAAGGTTAGGCCTAAATATGTTACAATTTTGCACACTTGTAATTTTATTTTCTTAGATCACAACCTAAAATGGCTTTGAATAGTGTCTGCTGATTGGGTTCAATATCATTTACTTTCAAAGACTGAAGCTGTAGACATAAAAAAAAAAAATATTAAATTGCAGTCCTTGCTAACTCTGGTAAAATTTAGATGCCATAGGTTTATAACAAACCAGCTTCTCAATAATTAAAACTTTAAATAGTCATTCTAAGGGTTATCTATGGGTTAGGAAATGGAAGAAATTGTCCAATTAAACTGAGTCAGTTTCACTTGATATTTGTACGACTGCTGCACAAATACAGAATAATAAAAGTTTCATAAAAAAATGTCTGGCATACCTGCTGAGCAGCAGCTAATTGTTGAAGCTGTTGGCGTTTTCGTAACTGTTGTTGCACAGCTAACAATCTTGAAGTCTGAGAGATGAAGAAACAAAAACAGTGAATGAAACATGAAGACAGAGGATGCTGGCAGAACATCTCAACTGGATCAAATAAAAATGCTTTCTAGCCAGCTTTTGTTACAATGTTCAATTTGTTTTGAAAAAGTCATCCATTCTGAAATTTAAAATCAGTAAAAAAAACTGTATGACAAATATTAAAAACAGAATAACTACTTACATCTTGATAAAAAAAAATATCTATGAATTCAGTCAACTTCAATCTTATCAAAGCCGAGGCAAGACTGGAGATATAATCTTTTCAAAATGAATACTGATCTTCAAAACGATTATTCAATATTATCAAAAGGCCACTGGTTATGAACTATGTAGAGCAAAATGTTTTATACTACAATATGGACTAACATTACAAGCCTAAATTTACAAAAAAATTTCTCCCTACATTTAAGTTTAAAAAAATAAAGTCACCTCTTGATTTTTCTTGACTTGGGCGGCAGCATTGTTGAGTTCTAAGAGTGTTTTCAAAGCTGCCGTTTGAGAAAGCTGGCCAACATTTAGCAAGTCTAACGGAGCAGATGCTGCTGATGGCACTATATTAGCTTCTTGTTGCAAAGGTAGCTGTAGCTCTTGCTTCATCTCTTGCTGCAGCAGAGCAGATAGGTCTCTTGGAAGACTAGATGTTTCTGGTTTCAAGTCTTGTTGCAAAAAGTTCAAGTCACTTTGAGATGCCATTGATGGATCAAACTGAAAAGTAGATAGCTGCTCTGGGTCCTGTTTGATGTCCAAAGTGCCATCTCCACAGCCAAGCTGCTGATCGGAAACAATGAACTTGTTGAGATCTCCATCTGGAGGGAATGACGAATCGAATCCCAGGTTTTGATCTAGTTCCAGTCCCAGAGTAGAACCAAGACTTAGATCTAGATTTTGGCTGTTAATGAAAGGATCATTGTCACCTCCAAGTTCTCCATTGATGTATTTGACAATGTCCAAATCTAAATGAGTGTGAAATAAAAAATATCAAAAAATCACATTATGAGCCTCTAAACACACATGAAAAACTAATAAATATCTATCCTCATTTTTACATCAATCAGAAAGAAAGCTTTCTTTTAAATTTATCAATGTATGTCAAGCCAATTTAACTAAGAGATCTGTTTTGATAACAGAGATTGGCATAACTCCCCCCCAAAAATCTTGAATTAGTCGCAAGTATGAAAGAAAAAAAAAATCTGGAGAATGCCCATCTCTGTGATAAGCTTATCATGAGAGGCCTATATTCTTTTAGCCTACAAAACAAAGCCCACTACCAGTACAAAAAAAGTAATTGGATGGAAAAAACATTGATCAATTACTTCATAACTGTTATACTTTTTCTCATTAAACTACTTCTTTGCCTCATGCAACATCATTAGAATGTTGTATATTGAGTGCAAAAAAAAAAAAAAAAAGGATTTCACACCTGGGAACCACCAGCAAATGTGGCATACCAGTAATGCTTGGAAGGCTAATATTAAAGAACTGAATGAAGCTGAAAGACATTATTAGCTGTTTGTGTCCTCCTTGATGTGACTATTTGACAAAATGAAAAATAACCTAATTAAATTGCAAAAAAAAAAAAGTGACAAGTTATTTTTCTAAACTGAACAAACCACATAATATATACACTGAGAACTAATAACGCAATCCTGGCCAAATGTGAATAAAAAGCCTTAGTAACTCATATTGGTACCACAAATGGTAAGGACTGTCAATAGTAACATCAAAGTGGTTATAATACATGATACATCTACCCTAAAATTACCGTTTCCTGAAAATAAATTCTGAGTATCATGAATTAATTTGCATGCTTCATGTCATTGCCAAGGTTAGGGCGTAGAACGTTTGGTCGCAAAATAATGTTTTTTCAAATTTTTCATATCTATCATAAAGTGTCACAAAAGCTCATTACTGTTATAATCATATTAAGACATAAATATGAGTTTTAAGACTTTGATCCCAACTCTTTCTACTTTCTATCAGGTTTGGTTCTTAGATATCCACATGCACTTTCTTCCATTAAAAAAATGGTTGATTTTTACTTGGTCACCCTGAATCAGGTGACTTGTTTAACTTACAGGGCCCTGGTGTCGAACAGTATCGACATGCTATTTGTAGCGCCCGGACCCTGATGTTGAGTATCTTCGGCATGGCTTTGCGAATTTTTTAAAGTACGTTAACGTTTTAGAAACTTCTGGTTTTCTCTGTTGTTTTTGTGAGTTTCTGAGCTTTAAGGTGATACCCGATTTGCCGCGTTTCTCCTATTTTTAGTATTCAAAATAAAGGATTGAAGACGGATATCCCCAAACCGCTCGATCTGTCATTCTGAACTCGTTTCCAACCAAAACAAGCCGAATCACGGTGCAATGTATTTGATAGTTTTGAGTTTGCTGAATAGAGTGATGTTGAGCCATATGAGCTGGAATCAAGATGATGAAAATGAAAATTATTTCCTTTCCCAATCGTTTCCACAATATTAGTTTTGTTCAACATAAAATCTTGTCCCCAAACGTAAGTGCCCATCCTATCTCGAACTTTAGATCTAGATTTAGAATTTAGACTAGATCTAGATCTAGAGATTCTAGGAGGGAACCGAGCTTGAAATTTCTTTCTAGAATGTACATTTGAATTTTGAGTAAAAAATCTAGGTCTAGTTACGTTAATAACGCAATAAATCGTCATATCCGGTTTCTGTTATTCTAGATCTACTCTGCTCACACGCCAACGACCCATGAAGGTGAACGGTCAAATTAAAGACTTTCATGATTAGCAGTGAGATAGATTGAGATTTAGACAAAAGAACCAGTTTCAATAAAATGATTTTTAATTTTCGGTGACAAAATTTATTTCCAAATGTAATACTTTTCTCAGATTATAGATTTTCTAGATCTGCTTTTTATGGGTGTCTGCTGTCTGGGAACGCTTTCCAAAAATGGAAAATGCATGGTATTTTTAAAAAATCGTAAAAAATCTGAAATATCAAAATATGCACAGTAAAAATGAAGCTTCCACTACAATTTAGTATAGCACTAGAATTTTTTAAAAACTGTCTGAAATGGCCAGTTTTGAAGCACAGGCGAGCCTAAAAATGACCAGGGCCCGGTGAGTTAAGTAACATCCCTAGCCGTTTCGATATAGACAAAAACATAGCATTGATGTAGTCATGGGATGATATAGAGTGAAATTCGATAACCTATAAGAAGGGGATGGTTTGCTTGTGCCAGATAGGTGTGTGAATTCATTCTTAGCACAGATGAAAACATAAGGTAAGTTTGTTTTTATAACCAAAAGCCAGATAGGCCTATTTGCTTTTTTTCAGTAAAATAATAAGCTACAAAAAAATTTAGGAAATGATCAAATCAAAGCAAGTTAAAGGCTAAAGGTGCAAAAATATGGAAAACTAGCCGAAAACTAAGTGGGGAAAGACACAGGACTTTTTTTTTCTCCAAATTTTATGATGGTTCTCCTGTGTGGAAATCCACTATTTTTCCTTAATGATTCCCCAACACTTCCCAAGAGCAATCCCCTTCACGATTGCAGTCTAAACGAAGGCAACCGTTCATTTTGTTACTTAAATTATACATTGAATTGATGTACAAGTCAACAAAATAAGACCCTGGTGTGGAAATCCTCCCAAATAAGATAGCTAAAATAAAAATTGGGCCTAAACTTTCAGGAGGAAGATCGAACTCTAGCTCTAGAAGGGGCCTAAAGAGATGGAATCTTTGACCGATATATCTAGATCTTGGCGTAGGATCAAACATTTTTGATCAAGATCTAGATCTATGTGATCTAATTTAGATTAGGCTTGATTCATAAAAAAAATTAAGACACTCAGTCTTGAACTCCAGTTAAGTTGAACCCAGTTTCCCTCATAGAGTTCGTCAACTCTTTAGGGCTAAATCTAGGTCCTACCTAAATTTGTCCTACATATTGTTCATTTAATTTCGCATTAGACTTACCATCCATTGTATCAAAATTCATGTTTTCTTGAGTAGAAGCCATAATATCATCGTAAACCTTCGCAGAAGATGTACTATCAAACCTAGCAGACCAAGTTTGATGGTCAGCCATGGTTGTTTTCATCGAGCGTAGCACCACAACACCTAGCCAATCAGCGATCAGAATCGCATGAGGTGATTTTTCGTCATCCTATCTGCGTTAGGCTATTTTTAGCACACCAACACGTGGTAATCGTATCGTAAAGTTCACCCCTCATCAGAGAGAGGTCAGGACCTCTAAGCTAAGGTCAATCCTAAGGTCTAGGCTACTAGTAACGTTAACTTGAAAACAAAAAGTATGAATCATTTGAGTAACCTTGTGATGCGATAAAAGAGGCATAAGCTCAACGTTAAACAAAATGATTTGCCTTCGCCGAAAAAAAACAACTTAATTAATATTCTTGCATTTTAGGCCGCTGTTTGAAAAAGATGCTGTTGTTAGGAGATGTATAATCGGGCCCAGTAAGGCAATGTAAACAGTTCGGCCAGCATTCACGTGCTCTTGAATATTGTAACGCTTCTATATCGGAACGAACATTAATATAAATCTGCCCCTTTTTATTGAGGCCTATCTATCATTAGAACGAAAGAGAGGTCCGTCGAACAAAAAACGAACCCCCCCCCCCCCC
>BLXT01000663.1:2165199-2184131 GCA_019648995.1 Plakobranchus ocellatus | reverse complement strand
GCCCAGAGGATCCTAGCCTAGCCCACCTCGCATGTAGGCTTATGTAAGTTATCTAAGCATATAGCCAACCCCCCACCACCACCCCCACACTTTTCTTCCCACAACATCGGTGGAGCCGTTTTCTCTCAGCATTTAAAGCTCTCCCCATCGAATAAATCTAAATTTACCTTATTACCTAATTCATTCTTGCCCACCCCTCTTTATTTGCCACTTAGCTCATCTACACTCCAGGCCGTCCCTTTTGCTTCTCATCACTTTGCTTCTTAATCGTACAGAACGATGAATGCTTGTTTTTACAGGCTCTCGTGATCATAAAAATTACCAATAATTTTGAGCTTATCGTTCGGGAATAAGGCTGTTGAAACTGAAGAAAGAGAGAGAGAGTTACAGTTTCTAAATTGATAGTCGTTGTAACTTGATAAGCAGAGAGGCAGGGTTTTTTTTTTACGCTAAATATACGATTGCTTGTCAATACCGACCAGTTACATTTTCGACAACGTTGTCATAATGCATGAATTAATGAATGAAAAAAAAGGAATAACGCGGGTCTCTAAATTTAGCTTAGGATGAAAGATAATAGGTTCCGGTTTATTACAAAGTCATTTTCAAAAACATGAATGTCTTTTTTGGGGGAAAACCTACAAACGTTTTCGTGACTCATGCTCACCAATAAGCTGATGATAAGAAGGGCTGATGCATGGCAATAGGCTAATAGAAAATAGCTTGTGAATGATCCAGAACAGTTACAAAATTAAAAGTGACATCTTTTTAGAAACTTTCATGGAACAAGTCGATATGCCAGTGTCAATTCCTTATGCACCCACTCAATTATTTTCTAAGTTTTCTGTATAATGTCTTGTCAAATTTTATCTTTTTTTTTGTCTGGTCACACCTACAGTGCATATAGCTGGTTGTAAACTGTTAAAGAAATAAAAAACACACAGTCTGCTCTTAATGATGGCTCGAACCGCAAAAGATGAACATTGACGTCACTATTCAAGTTTACGATGATTAAATCATAAGCGTCTTGCAGACAGTTTTGAGTATAGAGCTAAATAGGGAGATATGTAATAAACCCATATAAAACTTGTTCCTGAATCAAGCTTAGGGTGTCTTACTCTACTTTAGGATGAATCAATAGTTGTCCATTGATTCACAGTGATGTCTTCGACTGAATGAGCTTTGTGCTGATTTGCTGAGCCACCGTGAAATCGAGGGATAACACACACACACACACACACACACAAACACTTAAGCCTTCTTCTTAATAAAAATGATGTACATATTGTAGACCAGCTTTCTTTGGGACGCTCAAAGTGTTTACAGTTTGCCTTCTTTAAAAGTTCGTCATGGTGTCATTCATAACAACAATATTATGATCTTGTTGAAAAGTAAGCGAACATCGGAAAGACAAAGAGTAAATAAAGACAAAGGTTGTTCTTCTATTGTTATTTTTTCATTTTATTTTCTTTGCTGATGCTATTTCACACAATATAAGTGAATTCGAAAGATCTGCACACGCAATCTGGACAAGTTTTCAATGTAATTAGCCTGCAAGAACGGCTATCAAAGTAAAGCTCGCATCATAATTTTAAAAGGTACCACCAAATTAATGAAAATAAAGACACGGGAAAAAGCATAAATTAATTCTAACAAATATGACGCAAGTATGACTATCTTTGTGTCTGAACAGAGGCTAGCATGGGGGAGAAATATCATATGTCGCAATTAAGCAGTTAACAACAGAAGTGGTATGGATAGAATCATTGTTTTAACTTGGTGAGACGTTAGAGTCAAGTTATGTTTTTTTTTCTTTTTTCTGAACCCAAATTTTTAGGCTTTGAATAGAATTGCCAACGGAAAACTCGGCTTCATTGAACCAATCAGGTGGCTTTTGGCCGGTGCTACACCGCATATGCTTTCGTGCTAATGCGCATTTACCCCCGTTTCCATAGTAAGCTTTGGTTGCCTTAATTCCTGTCCAGGGTCTAGATCCAGATTTATGTCTTATACCGGTATCATTGCCTGCGGCCGGTTAATTAACCTATTTTTAAAAATTTTGATCAAGGTGGAACAATTTATCTTATTCCGCGAGAATAAAAAATAAACACACACACACACACACACATCTATACACAAACCAACTGACACAGATAGCATGGAAGGGAACGGTGCAGTATTAAAAAAAAATTGATGCGCATTTTGCTTTCATTCCTTTGCGCGTATCTTTTTTAGAGAGATCCAGAGCGAGCGAGCCAGAGAGAGAGAGAGAGAGAGAGAGAGAGAGAGAGAGAGAGAGAGAGAGAGAGAGAGAGAGAAACAACCGTGGGCAGCAATGAAAGAGCAAAAGCTGGGGTATGAGAAAAAGAAAGGGTGATTTACATAATTATTTTGAAAACTATAATGTATGATGTGTTTGATATCTGTTTGCTTAAGAATGATCGAAGGAATTAGCTTGTGAAGTCAAGATGTTAAAAATGAATAAATAAATAAATAAAGCTTTGACTGCAGCCGCACCCACACGTACGCCTGCATTGCTGTATTTTCTTCCGCCTTAACCATGAGAGGCGGAGGTAAGAAAGCCCTTTTGTAACTCACCCACAGGGTTTCCTCTATTTCACGTAATGCTTTATCAGTATCGAAGAAATTTTCAAGTTCCTATGTAACTCGCCCACAGGGTTTTCTTTATCAGTATCCAACAAATTGTCAAGTTCCTATGTAACTCGCCCACAGGGTTTTCTTTATCAGTATCCAACAAATTGTCAAGTTCCTATGTAACTCGCCAACAGGGTTTTCTCTATCAGTATCCAACAAATTGTCAAGTTCCTATGTAACTCGCCCACAGGGTTTCCTCTATCAATATCCAACAAATTGTCAAGCTCCTATGTAACTCGCCCACAGGGTTTCCTCTATCAATATCCAACAAATTGTCAAGTTCCTATGTAACTCGCCCACAGGGTTTTCTCTATTTCACGTAATGCTTTATCAATATCCAACAAATTGTCAAGTTTCTGTACGGGTTTGATATAACTTCAGTTTAAATCGGTGTTGAAAAACATTTTTTTGTTTGTTTTTGTTTTCTTTTTATTATTTCTTGTTTTGTTTTGTTGTTTAAGGATGTTCAGCTGCAGTGACTATACATAATACTATAGTAACCCTGAAAAAAGTGATGTGCAAGCAGTACTTATTAAATCTATCCTCAAAATTTCATCTCGGAGGTTTTGCAGCGCTTACACATATTCTTTTAATGCCGTGCGATTCAATATTATATTAGTTCATGTCTCAGAGTATAGGAAAGAGATAGGAAGAGAGAGAGAGAGAGAGAGAGAGAGAGAAAAAGAGAGAGATAGAGATATAGAGAGAGAGAAAGAGAGAGAGAGATAAAGATAGAGAGAGAGAGAAAGAGAGAGAGAGATAAAGATAGAGAGAGAGAGAGAGATAAAGATAGAGAGAGAGAGAGAGAGAGAGAGAGAGAGAGAGAGAGAGAGAGAGGGGTGTAGTATAAATAATCCAAATGTCGACATGAGATGCCGCTTTAAACAATTAGATTGAAGTGAACCCTAGAATCTAGATCTGCATATGCGCACGGTATGAAATAAAAATAATGTGCCCTAAGCTAAAAAAATAAACGAACAGGGTAAACAGAAAAAAAACAGACAAAGAAAAAAAAAACGATAAAAAAAAACTTGAAAGTTATTCCGGTTTCAATCGCTGACGATCGTTAAAATTTCCTTTTTCCCGCTCTTAAATTTTTTTTTTTTTTTTAAACAAAATGCTTCTTAAAAAAAAAAGAAAATAAATAAATGCTCCTATCCCCAACACCACATTTTTATGCACCTACCTGCCAATGCATATGGGTTGTGTACTTTTGAGGTTTCCCTATTCGTTTATTTGTTGGCCTAGCTCTTTATACATGTAGTTTTATATAGGTTTATGTTGGTTTTTTTTAAGGATAAAAACGACCCTAGAATTTCTTTGTTTTGCTGAGTTACTCTCTAAGGTAAAGCGTCAACGAAGTTGTAAGAATGTCCACGTCATGATTTTTCCTTAGAGGAAGTTACAAATCCAATAAGGCTGAGCTTACGTGATTTAGGTGGCACAAGCCTATATAATTAGATCTAGACCTCTAGATCTAGATAAATAAATCTCAACCCAACCTAATACTTCCGATCAAAGATATAACAATTATACATATTATTTTCGAATAAGTTTTTTTCTGCTAATAACTTTGGAGTAAAGCGTCGTGAACAATCTGATAACGTGAATTGACTTGAATATCTTTCATAAGACCCATATCTGGATTTCAAGACCGTAGCTTCACAATGGTGGACAAGCTCTTGGAATTAGAACAGATCTAGAATTTGAATGCATAGAATAACGAAAAAAAAAATTAAACCTGAATTAGAAAGTATATCATTTTACATAAATATCTGTAAGTATCAGTCGTTTGAAATTTTAGAGCGATGCCGAAAGGTTTGCCATTGAAGCTGCTAGCAGACGATTCTGTTGCGGCCAGAACACGCCTGAAGCTTGGCTCTCCTATTCACAAATCTCGACCAGTTCAGTACCCAGACTCATGGCCACTGCTTCACAAAGCAATACTCTTCTCAAAGTTGCAGTCTTCCAGGTTGGATTTACACCATGAGAACACAAAATCTAATGCCAATGATAACAGGAAGAAAGGTATAGATATAGATTTAGATTTGGACATAGTACGGAGGCCAGTTATGAAAAAGAAAGCTACACCTTTAGTGCCACTTACTCAATCATGCACAACCCGATTAAGGCGAACGATTGGTAATAAGAAATTACGCAGTAGTCTTATTGATTTTGTCACTTTTAAATCTAAAAAGGTTAAAAATTACAGTGGCAAGCTTAACAAACGTGCCAGAGAACGGACCCAGTGCAAAAGTCGACGTAAATCGAGACGTGGAAAACCTCAAAACAGCACAAGGAATAGAAAATCTGGAAGAAAACCTCGAAAAAAGAGAAAAACTAAAACCCGGAAGAAGCGAGTCACTCGGCGGAAACGAGGTTTATCTTCTCGGCGAAGGAAAGTCTCTAAAAAGCAGAACAAGAAGAGAGCCAGAAGACTGTCCAAGGGACCAAAGCGACGCAACAGACGAGGCAGGGATGATTCACCAGAAAGGAGACACCAACTGGAACCGGAAGCACTATTAAAACACACGTATGACTCTATATTGAAGCAAAAAAACACTGTCACCACTGAGAGTTTTGATAAGGGTAATGATGAGATTAAAGACGACCCTCTAAATATCAATGATATTTGTCGGAATTTGGTGAAGAGTCTTCCTGGTATCCCTGCCGACTGTAGAGAAGAGAACTTTGACGAGAAAACTACAAGGCCTGAGCACGTACATGCATCAGCACGCAAGAATATTCTCTGCAAAGTAAAGAGCGATTGCGCACCCGAAAAAGCTGTGAACGGAGAAGATTCTGCACCCAAAACAAAAATAAACAGATGCAAAGGTAAAAACAAGAGACCAGCGGCAGGTGAAACTCAGAATGAAACTATACAAGAGTATTCAGAGAATACAAAAGGTAATAACGGATTGGGGCCCGTGATTAATCAAACGCATAGAATTACTAAAACACATAGGGATGAAGTATGTCAAACAAGTTTTATACCTGTAGGGGAACGAATGAAAAATCAACAGAAAGGAGTGGAAGAGGACTTTGAGACAAACAGTTCTACTTTGAAAGACAATTCTGCAGATCGAAAGGAGAAAAGGGGGGTGAGAGAGAATGGAGAGGACGGGGAGAAAGAAAACAACATTAGTGGGAAAGCTTCAGCAGTTGTGGTGGTTAAATCGGAGCCAAGATGTTCCACTGATATATCTGGTGAGTATCAAAACTATCTACAGCAGAATCACTACAAATCTCCAAGAGCTGCTCACCGTAAACATAAAACACCCGTGCGAATCGTCGTGCCCTACCATGGTAAGTCAGTCCCGCGGAAAAGACGCCGCGAAGATATTAATATTATAAAAAAGCAAGGAAAAAACATCAGCTTGCTTGTGAAGAGACGGCCAAGGAAGAGAATTTCTAGGGGTTTGGACAATTCAAGCAAGCGACATGCAGCAAGACACGACCGAAAACATCCAGCTGCGTCCGCCAGGCACCGCAATAGGAAGGTTGCAAAACACTCTCAAAGACAAAAGGACTCAAGACGGTATCGCCGGCGGCGTAACCCTACTGCAGACAGCAATGCCAACAGAAACAACAACACCAGCGCTTCAGAGACAGAAAGATGGGCGTGGGGCCGAGTGGGCGGCAGACTGCTAAGAATAGGTCGTTACCTGCTTCGAAAGTTTCAACTAATTTTTTGGTGAGATGTAACGGTAGTCACTTTTATTAAGATAACTGCTCTCTGTAAACCTGAACATATAGCATGAGTGTCCATGGAGGCTTTAGGTAAAAGATCAATCGACTACTACTACTACTACTACTACTACTACTACTACTACTACTACTACTACTACTACTACTACTACTACTACTACTATTATTATTATTATTATTATTATTATTATTATTATTATTATTATTATTATTGTTATTATTATTATTATTATTATCATTGTAACATGCGATTTCACACTACACGAATTACTCTGCTCTTAAAAATAGATGGTCATCTTTTTGCTTAAACTTTTACAACTAACGACAAATTTCAACAATTATTACTGGTTTTAAAATCTTGAACACAAACACACACACATACAAAAAAAGAAAAAAAAACGCTGGTATCTAAAACGGTAGGATCTAGCATGCTTTCTAATGCGTCCATTAATCACTCTCAGATGGTGTTAACATTCTTTAAAGAATAGAAATACACCTATTGAGTTTACCAAGTATGTGCAACTTTCTACGTAAATAATGACAGTGATTTTATTGTTTTATCGCTTTCATATACAATTATACATAATTATTATTTCGAGCAGAAAATGGGTGATTTAAAGTAAACGAATGGGTATGTTAGTGTGTGTGTGTGCGCGGGTGTGTTTTTACGCGTGTGTTTGGGGAAGAAGATGGTGAGGGTCAGAAGAGATATACAAGATTTTTGTAACTGGCAACATATTTGGCAGGAACAGTGACAAGGAAATTGAGGAATGCCTGTGGCAAAAATTGAAAGATGGGATTCACGATACAAAATAACTTCTAAATAAAACATCTGGAGAGTATATATGAATGTAACTATTTTTTTCTTTTGATTTATCGTGTTTGCCTCAAATTAATTTATAAGGAATTTGATATCAATTAAATTGTACTCCCTTTTTTTTTTTTCACTACAATGATTTATCTCGTTTTTTTTTTTTTTGTGTTGTGAAGTCGAGAGAAAATTTGAATAAACATGTGATGTGAAGCATATTTGTTGCTTTCATATTGTTATTATTAAGTCTTTCCTTTCTAAAGCGTTGCAACGTTTTAATCGTTAATTTGGGAGCGATTTAAAATAGCACACGCATGCAGTTACTTCCCACGATGATTTGTTTCCTGTCAATTTACATTACAGAGTTGTTCTATATTTTAAAAACCGATAATTGATTTTTTTTTTGTTTTTGTTCAGCGTTTCAGTTCATAAATGATTAACATTTTTGGTTTTGTTTATTGTTAAAAACATAACATTTAAGCTGAAATTTAGCAGTAATCATCGATGAAAAACAAAACAAAACAAAACAAAACAAAACAGTAGGCATTGGTACTCGTCAATGTAAATTGTGCCCCCTTGTAAACCAAAAGAGGGAGAGCTAGGTTGGCTCTGACTTTATAAGGCTTCGTGTTCAATGCATTTGTTTTCTTCAAATTAGATTCATATGGGGCTTCATCATCCTTTTTTTAAACATTTAATCATGAGTTTAATGTTAAACATGGAGGTTTTATTTTAAAAGAAGGGTGGTTCTAATTTGTAATGAAATATTCATAATATTGCCATTGCCTCTCGAACACCTCTAGACTACATCTAGTATCGACACATTTAGATAAGTCTAAATGTGGGTCTTTCGTAAGGTGTACTACATATTACAACGACAACAAAAAAAAATTTAAAAATCTTTTTGGAGTTAGCCTCAATACAGAGTGTAGGCTACAAACTTCTAACGTAGAAAACAATCAAAACATTCTGTTAAATAACAGATCATTGGCTGGTATATAGAGTATATATATTCTACAGGAAAAATAATTTTTTATTAACCCCCCCCCCACACACACACACACAACAAACTGATTAGACATTAAAAAAAAAAAAACCCAATATCTCTTATGAATCATTTAATAGAAAAACGATTATTTAAAAGTAAGTGCTCATTGGCACATAGGCGTCACAGGGACTATCTTTTATTTTCAAATTTGAACAAGGAACAACAAATCAACATTACTTTTATCATCATCAAAGACAGTCCCTCTACGATGGACATGCAGAGGATGCATACGTGCGTGCAATGAACTAGTGATGAATGCAGCGCTCAGGGAAAGTCAGTTCATACACTGCCCAGCAAAGGAGAGATAACTCAATCAGATCTGGGTAACAACTTTTAGGCTCGTAACTTTCTAGATTGCTCCCCTTACACAAAGAGCCCATTTATGACACTAGCCTGCAAACAATAAATCTGTGGTTGAGGTTTGTCAACTAACAGTGCTGATAGCTATTGGTTAGAATGAATAAATGAACAATAAAAAAAAAATAAATTAATTAATGAATAAATTAGTAGATAAATGAATGAATGAATGAATGAATAAAACAAAGAGAAATAAAAAAGATCGTTTTCTTATGGAACGATCGCCGGCAAGTAGGTAGGATTTTTTAATGCAGTTTTTAAAGCCAATTTGTTTTAAACTTACAGAAACCCTAGTGCCTCTGGAAAAAAAGCAAGGCCATTTTTTGGTGTTTAGGAGTAGGCTTTGTTGCATTAAATAATTTTTAGCTGAAAAAAAAAACAACTTAAATAGTGTCAACGCATCAGATCAATTCATTTGGGCGTAAGACTGTAGTGCTGCCAATAACTGTCAGATCTATAGAATAGAAAAAAAAAAAACAAACCCTGACACCGCATAGAAATTTAAATGCGATATGATCTTAGAACTGCTGTTGCTCAGATAGATTCTTTAAAGTTGACTTCCTCATTCGAAAGTTTTCCTATGATGTATGGGCAAAATCCACAGTTGCTTGTTAGGCCTCTAGTTAAATTTGTGATAATACTGTTGCAAACCATCAACTTAAGCAATAAATTGTGAACACTGCGCTTTAAAATATGTTTCTAAATCCAGGTTTGGGTATCTCAGGGAGAATCACAATAGATTCTAATTGTTGAACACAGCTGTTTTTTTTTTTCATTAGCTTTATACCGAACACACTGATCTAGTGTTTAGACATAAAAATTCAGTAACGTCTTCGTGACTCATTGCCCGAAAATCGGCAACAAAGCAGTTCGCAACAAGCAAAATAGTAGTCTTCAGGGCATTTTTGATAGTTTCTGTGCGCGTCTTTCTTGTGCCAAATAAAAACTCAAAGCCAAGAACGCAGACTGGCACTAATTGTATAACCCTTTCTCTTCTCTTGATCGGTAACGAAATCGCTGGGCGCCTCTTTGTTGTGCCAAATAAAGAATCAAAGCCAAGAACGCAGAGTGGCACTATTTGTGTAACCGTTTCTCTTCTCTTGATCGGTAACGAAATCGCTTGTAGCTCCTGCCAATAGGAATGATTTTGATCTTGCGCTTTTTGGCCAAGGCGTTCGATCTGCTTCACAGTTAGCAATCAAACTAAAAGTGAATCTTCCTCATCCTTTCAAACTAACGCATTGAATCGAGTTATCAAATGTTTTCTCATAGCAATGGATGTTTCTTCAAAACATCTGAATCGTTGACAATTACGAGTATCTCTAAATACATGACTTAACAAATGCCTCTTTTTCAAAGCAAACGAAAAAATTATGCGGACAATATCTGAACTCTCAGTATACACGACAAACTTTTCTTTCTCCAGTATTTTCTCACTGCTAAATGGATGAATCAAAAACCTTTTAAATGTTTTTTGTTTTTTCTCTCCTTTTAATGGAAAACGCCAGAGCACAAACAGGTAACCTTTGTCCATTACATGACTAAAATGAATCGTTAGTATCTAGGACGCTCCAGTCATTTTTGTTACGGCTCTTTTGGAAGTTAAATTCTGGGAAAAATTGAGCAGACGAACTTAGACAGGGGTTCATCTTGTGCGGTACTAGCCTAAAAGAGAGTCATAATAAACAGACCTATAATAGAGTTATACACTCATGGAAATAGATAGTCTACGCTTTACACAAAGTCTGGGGGACAGAGCGCCTTTCATCATTGCCCAAAATATCCCAATAAAATTTGAGCTATCTTAGGGCCTGTAAAAACCAGTACCGCCACACGCTACCAACTGGATAAGTTTATATTTTAAATTAATGCTTTTTCTATGTCCCCTTCATTACCAACCGTTCCTTGTCCCTATGAATACATAACAGAGTACAATGAATACATCCACATTACATTCTCGTTGTCCGCAACCAAACGAGGCAAACGTCTTGGTCTTCTTTGAACTCCTTTTCGTGAGTTCCATTTCCGACATAAACAGTGTTCGTGGAACTTCCGGCAACGGACACTTCCACTTTCGATTTTACTAAAGATAACATACATGATATTAAGCTTGATTGTATTGCACTGATTTGAGGTATAAATAGTCAAAACTATGATTATAATCAATAGTTAATCTTAATCTTAATTTCATTTGGGCGCTGATGGAGGACTGCGGTCTTTATCATTTGTCCACCTAAAGAAGGCGGTCATTTCAATTATTTGACGCCTATGGGTAGGCAAACTATTATTATTTCGATAGATCTAGATCTATGTCTTTTTTATAAGATATAGGCTACTGTTCCTAGATCTAAAAATGGCTGGCTCTGTTTCTATGGAAATTTTAAAATTTGTATTCTCACACCATCAGTTACTGACGAAATGGAGGTAGTATTTTAGATCTAGATTTAATATTTAGATCCAGACACTGGTGGGATTTGTTGCCAAACCACAGACGTCAGATAATCGAAATTGCCGACTACTTCACGAAATCTAGACTGCTAACGAAATTGAAATATCTCACTCAGTATAACCATTTCATAAAGTGAAAAAGAACACGATTTCGGTAAACGTGTAGTATCGCGTCGTAAGCTGCTTAGACCCATGGCAGCCATATTGGTATCGTTGACTATGGGCGATTTGAGTAGTAGTCGGTAATGGCCATAGAGGTACTCATAAATAGAGTTCACGCTGTCTCTTTGCAGCTTAGGCAGGCAGCGGCCCTTGAAAAAAATAACCCCCGTTACTAATACTTGTAATGTGGAAGTGATCTCCGACTTTCGGTCCCCCGCCAAAAAATTATTTCTTATCTCCGTCCTTATTTATGTGAGAGTGAACTCAAGCTTTAAGCCCCCGCTCAAAATTTATTTCTTATCTCTGTTTTCCTTTATAAATATGAGAGTGATCTCAGACTTTGGATCCCCCGTCAAAATTTTTTTTTCTCTAGTTTTTTTTTTTTTTATGTAGAAGTGATCTCAAGCTATGAGCCCCTGCCAAAAATTTATATTTTATCTCCGTTTTTTTTTATTTGGAAGTGAACTCAGGCTTTTAGCCCCCGCTCAAAATATATTTCTTATTTCAGTTTTTTTTTTCATATGAAAGTGAACTCATACTTTTGGTCCCCCGCCCCCAAGTACCTCTATGGCCATTACCGACTACTACTCAAATCGCCCATTGTCAACGATACCAATACGGCTGCCATGGGTCTAAGCGGCTTACGACGCGATACTACACATTTACCCACGATTTCTTGAGACAACTTGCGTTTCATTTCTAAATTAATTTGACAAATTGTAGCTGATTAACTAGATCAAATCCATGGTTGTTATGTGATCAGACGTGATCAATTTTTTTGCAAAAAAATGTAAAAGATATCTTTATTTTTTGACGATGTTATTTTCAACTGCTGACATTTGGTAATGAACATTTAAAATTGTTAATTATTGACTAAAATTGCCTTCATTTCATCATTATCATCGGACTATCACTGTACGCGCATAGATTGGAAGTCTTTCATTCAAGCAATTTTATGTCCACGACAATTTGCGTGGAAATACACATCTGCCTCCATGTAAAATTCTGTGGAAATATATATATACATATATATATATATATATATATATATATATATATGTCACTTACATCAAGGGAACAATTAGAGGCATTAATCCCATTAGTATGGTCAAACTATTAAAATCAATATTAGGTGCAGGGTGGTGTAGTAACACATAATGGATGTACTTGGGGTTGGAAAGGAGGTGGCCTTTTGTTTTTTTTTGGAGGGGGTGGGAGGGAGGCCGAAGTGGGTACTGTAACATTTTTGGAAAGCAATTAAAATATTGCTTTATTTGCTGATCTTCATTTTGGATGTAAATTCTTTGAAAATTTACATTTACTCATGTAGACATTTATATCATAGTACAAAGTATTGGATCCAGTTTTAATAGACCAGAAGCCATAGGTCATGATAAAAGTTTCAGAGTGTATATAAAAATTTATTGTAGTATTGAAAGAATGATTGAGATTTCGATCCATATTTGCAGTTTCTGAATGAGATCTGCTATCTGTAGATAGAAAAAAGTTTTGAACACTGAGTAATCCGTATCTTTTAACTCTTTGTGTCCGGATTTTTTTTCCACATCTGGACGGAGTTTTCTCCTTCTGCCCTCTTTCTTTCATATAGTTAGCGGCCACTGGGAGCGGCCGCTCGGTCATCCGTATCGTTCCGTCGGCCGCTGGGAGCGGCCGCTCGGAGTTTTTGAATTAATTTAGACCTGGATTAGATGGACCCAGAAAGTAGATCAAGATTCCCCTGTTTTAACAAAAATGCTTTCTAAATTTCAGTTTGCAAGCATGATGAAAAGTAAACTTTAGAAAAAAAGAACAGAAATTCACAAGGCTTGTCATTTAAGAAACCAAATATAGTGGAGTATAAATGCATTTAATATTCATGAGAGCATGTGAACTGAGAAACAAATAAAATTAGTCCATGTTTCTCTGGTTTGTGCTCCATTTGAATGAAAAAAAAAGAGTTCATAGACAATCATTTAATTGATTTTTGAAATTTACCAAGGCATGCAAAGTAAAATCACTTTTCTCAATTAAAGAAAAAAAATGGCAAGACTTCCTTAAATGTGCATGCAAGAAAAGTAAATTTATGAAAGCTAAACTACAGACCAACTTGTCATATAACAGTTAACAAGTAAATGAAGTGGTGAATTTGTAATTATTGATAATTGTTGGCAAATTTTTGAAAACAGTCTGCAGTTGACTAAAATTGCCTTTATTTGGTGATATAATCAAAAAAGACCAGAGAAAATGCAAATCTCTTAAAATGTTGAACTTTCATGAACTTAAAAGAAAAACAGTTTTAGACCTACCATACATTTGCATTTTCTCTGGTCTTTTTTGATTATATCACCAAATAAATATATATATATATATATATATATAAAAGAAAACTTAGCACTTTAGCTTATTGTTTTGGCATGATTGTTTCATGGTAAGTGGAATTGTATGCTAAATCCATGGCAGTACATAATAGCAAAATTTATGCTCAAAATCAATGCAAATTTATGAATACTTCAAGATAAAAAAAACTATTAGAAAAAAATAAGATTGATTTCACAATCCTTTATGAAGGTCAATGACAAACCAACCTGTATTTGATTCAAAAGTGTCATTTTAGTACGAGGCAGAGAAAAGTGTCTGCCTGTTACCTTGTCTGAGCCCTCCTGCCCCTCAAAAAACAATGACATGAATCTATTATTTTATCAAAATTGTATTTAACAACCCTTTTTTCAAACTTTACCCCATATTTTTGTGCTTTATATATATAAAGAAATTTTATCTTTTTCTCAGTCTGCAGGTTAAGTACTGTTGATATTGGAAAGCAAGATAGCAACAAAAATGTCTGGCTTTCAACAAGAAGGAGAGTTTTTTCAGTCCAATTTTTATGACAACCAAAATTATGGTTATGATGTCAATTCTCAAATGCAATTTGGCCAGGAACAGTAAGTGACTTTGATGCAATTTAAAAAAAAAAAAAATTGTAAGAACCTTAAAATATATTATATTAAAGGAAATGAGTATTGCTTTAAAGCTTTCAGAAACAAAACACACATGCACACACCCAAAACAATTCGAAAGACGTATGTTTTTCTTGGAGCCTTATACACCAGCTCTTTCTAGCTATTTACTGTTGCAAAATTCAATGAAACTGAAGTTGTATATTAGGCTGTGACAAAACATTGTAAGTGATTTTTTTTTGTTACCTGATAGATCAGTGTATTTGTATATACCACACAATCAACTGTTCTAAAATATTTTCTTACCTTCTTTGCCTTATTTTAGTGATATCTGGGAAGCTAGTTTATAGATTTACTTTGCATGGGATTTTGTTCACAGTGATTTTGTTTTGCAAATTTTGTCTTTATCCGTTTTGAATCAAATTATTTTTATTCCAGTATACCCAACATAATAAAATTTATGGAAAAGTAAAATAGAATCAGCACTTGCAGGGGAGAAATGAAGTCTAGGTCAAGAACTGGTCAATAGGCTTGTGCAATACTTTCAGAGGCTAGATGAAGTTTAGGTCAGGACCTGGTCAACAGGCTTTTTGCAACACTTACAGAGGCTAGATGAAGTCTAGGTCAAGATCTGGTCAATATATTGATACAAATGAGTGAGATGAATCTATCAAGGTTTTTTTTTAAATTTAATTCTCAGGCAATTTGGCGAGTTTAACTACAGCCAAGGCTATGGTGGACCCAATCAGGGCTACGAACAAGGTTATATGGCCCCTGACCCGAATGTTCCTTACACTGGATCCATCATGACCCCAAGCTCCATGGCTTTTGAGGAGAAGGGTGGGCCTGGAGCAGACAACTACGAGGATGAACCACCCCTAATGGAGGGTCAGTGATGCTTGTTATAATTATGTTTTTCTTTTTTACATTCAAGATTTGATTAGCTGATCCTTAAACTAGAGTGATAATCTTAATATTGGAACTGAAAGTTAATATTGAAGGTGAGCCTCATAAAGTATGGCATTCTGGACTACTGATGATTCTATATCCTTGGGAGATCTAAAGCAACATCAATTTATCCATCGTGTTGTTCTTTATAATAAATCTATACATGTGCTTATCCATTGCATTGTTCTTTAAAATCATTCTATACATCTACTTATCCATTGCATTATTCTTTACAATCAATGTATACATCTACTTATCAATTGTATTGCTTTTTACAATAAAGTAAGACTGGCTAAAAATATTCCAGACATTAAGACATACATAAAAGAAAGTTGACTAATGCAAGTTTAAGTTTGATTTAGGTGCTTTTAACTGGCTCATTTAACCATGAGTTATTTTAAGAACCAGATTTTCTTTTCCTGTGAAAAAATTTACAAGGCAGATGAAAATTTGAGATACCCTCCCCCCCAACCCCCATTTTTTTTTTTTTTTTAACCTTTCATCTCATTTTCAATTTTCCAATTTTAACTTCCTCAGTTGTCAGCCTAGTCTTTTTTTTTTTTTTTTTCAAATTCTTGCCTTTATTTCTTAGAAAGGCTTAAGAATTAGCCTTTCTAATTCTGAACATAACCCAGTGACCTCAAATATATTGACAAAAGTATATTATTGTTTCTCTTTCTTTACCCAGAATTTTGTAGTCAAGATGTAAAGACATGACTTGTATTTAACTACAGAAACACAATATAGTATTTTTTTTTTCACCAAATGCTGTAGCACTATTCTCAGACTATGAAATGATAAGTCATTTTCACTTTTTGTATGCATGATAATGTAAAAGTTGATTTAACTTTAAACGCAATCAAGCAAACAAATTATTCAATCGCCGAATTCATAAATCAAATCTTTCTTTTACAGAATTGGGCATTAACTTTGATCACATCGTGCAGAAGGTAGGATGATTCTTTTTGTTCATTTTTCCCTCCCTGTTTTCTCTATTTATTACTTTGAAAAGAAGACTGATTTTATCGATCCTTATTTGTTTGCTTGTTTGTTTTTTAACCTCTTTGCTGCATGAACCTAACTACAGGCTTGAGTGGGTTTAATTTCAAATTGCATTGTAGAAGCAAAAAAAATGAAAGGGCTGACAGATAAATATAATCTTTATTTTTTTCTTTTTTTCTCCATGACTCTTCTGTGAATTTTTCTTTCTTTTTTTTTTTTTTTTTCCTCATTAGTCTCTTCCTCTCACTTTCATATATTTTTGTTCTTATGAATGGATTCAATATCTTGCTTGTTTAAGAAATAGTGTGGTGGAAAGGAGGTAATAGAGTATTTAGAATGTGTCTATAAAATTGTTTTAGTTCGTTCCCTTGATATGAAATTTCAAAGACGTTATTTTTTTCTTCGATAATTTAAGCCTCTAAGTCCAACTGCCCTAAGGCTTGGCCTTAGTAATTTCCTCTTTCTTCTCATGCTTAGTGCGTACCTGCCAACTCTGCTAATTTAAGAGGAATTTTTTTTTTTATTTAGGGCCCTGATCCCATTTACCTCAGTTTTTAGACCTAAATTCTTTCATTCAAAGGCCAAGGAGATGGAGACACTTCTTTACTTTAAAGCCGATCAAAATTGATTAAAAAAGAATTCTTTTATGTGTTCCACGTAATGCCTTTTATCTGGTTACAACGCATCAGATCAATTCATGTGGGCGCAAGACTGCAGTGCTGCCAATTACTCTTGATTTAAGTTAATTAACTACTGCAGTCAGGTTCAAATTACTGAAATACTCACATGGGATGGAAAGTATGGACATCTTGCCTGTAATTGAATACATAAAAAAAAAAATTTGACGGCATCTGTGCCAAATGATAAGAATGATAATCAGTGTCCTTCAAATCAGAAGTGTCTGGTTTTGAAACCTTACCTTTTGAAGTCATTTTAGGACATCAAATTATTATTATGTACTCACTGGTTCTAAAACTATAATACCATGTGTGTCGTGTGTGACTTTTGTTTGCACAGCTTTTTTTTTAGACAGTCAGGTTGTATCTTTAAATAAATCACTTCTACTTAAATGCTTGTATAATACTGAAATGAGGGCCAAAAACTAGCGGAGTTACGCACTCTTTCAAATTGGCTGCTAGTCTGAAACCAGCTCGAAATTATGAAGGACAATACCCAACACACAGTAATCATGTTGTCGTTAAATTATCATCCGCAGTTTTAGATCTAAAACTTTTATAGTGCTGATCCTAAGTTTTGACCTCGCAAAGTTGGCAACTCTACACCTTCTAGGTTTACTTCAAGCACTGGAACTTACAGGCTTGAGCTCATTACCTATCACACAATAATCGTTCCATCGATAAATGATCATCCGCCCTTTTAGATCTAAAAATCCCCAATTTCTTAATTATGCTCATCCTAAGTTTTGACTACGCTAAGTTGGCAGCTATTTATCTTCAAGTCACTTCAAGCATTGGAGAGATCGGGCCTGATCTCACATATATATGCCTGTGGTTTTTCTCTCCCGACCACTGACCTTTTCATCAAATTGAAAGGAAAATTGGCCCGAATTCAGTCTTGCGAAATGTATCGATCTTGAGCGCGTAGATGCGCTGGTGCATTGTAATATGTTTTCATCAGCTGGTCATACAATTAGTGCGGTAGAGTCAGTTCCTTGCGAATATCAAGCAAGATGGATAGGTAACTGAGTGAAGCAATGCTGTTATTTTAATGTTCCCATCCTCCTTAGCGGTTTGACTGTAGACCTCCACAAACTGTTGCATGAGGTGTTATTGCGATCGTTGTTTTTATTATTATTTTGTATGACCTCATTACAAATTTTTATGTTTTTATGCTTATTTTCATTCTGTTGTCTCTTTTTTGTTTTTGTTTTTCACATTCGTCTATAAAATGTTTTTTTTTTTTCGTTATCAATTCGTTATATATTATATACACAAAGAACAATAGGAAAAAAAATCGTCTCTCTCTCTCTCTCTCTCTCTCTCTCTCTCTCTCTCTCTCTCTCTCTATATATATATATATATATATATATATTATATATAATATATATGTGTGTGTGTGTAAATGTATGTATTTTATATTACCATGTTGTCCCACCAAGCGCTGAATAGACATGAACCAAACTCTAACTAACGAGATTTAAAAAAAAAAAAAATGCATGAAATCAAAAGCTCCTACAAAGCTCTACATCTAGATGTTTTCTTGCCAAATAGAAAACAGTTAATCCTAGCAATTTCCTGCTTTAGCCTCCCTTTACCCGAAAGGAAGGAAAGGGGAGGGAAGAGGGGGACAAAAATAGCCCCCAATAGAGAGTGCCTATATTTTTTTTGTAGGACTGGAATGCTTTATGTCACTATGATTGTGTCTGTAACGGCTAGGTCGTTTTTCATCGCTCGCTTTGCATGGAGATTGTGTAGTCTCGGGGTAGAATCCCACCATTACCCCTGACTGAAGTGGGCGTTTCTTCCAGGGTCTGGCCTTTGGTTCCCGGTGCTGTCACCATGGCAACCACTAAAAATTGATTTTAAAGTCGCGCGCCTTTCTTTATTTTAACATGAAAACATCGCTTAAAATTTTTCTTCGGTCAATGCATTCAATTCAGTGTTATTAATACGGGATTATGGAATCGGGTGGAGGGAAAAAAAAAAAAGGACGGCGAGAAGACAATTGAAAACAAAAGGTTTTGCTGTTAGTAAATTTGTAAGTCGTATCTTGAATTTTTAAAACTTTTTTGTTTTTGCAATCAAAGAAATATGGTTGGGGATTCTTTCCTTCTGTCTTCACTCAGCTTTTTCGTTTTCCTTTTCTTTTCTTTTCTTTT
>BLXT01000663.1:2081610-2092955 GCA_019648995.1 Plakobranchus ocellatus | reverse complement strand
CTCTCTCTCTCTCTTTCTCTCTCTTTCTCCCTCCCTCCATTTCTGGTTCTGAACAAAAGCAGCCTTGTATCGTCCGCTTTCTCCAGCTGTCAGTCTGTCTCTTTCTCTCACACAAAAAACCAGCTGTGTCTCTTATTCTAACTCTCTCTCTCTCTCTCTCTCTCTCTCTCTCTCTCACCCTCAATATCTTATTTTGACAAATTTGTCTCTCTTTCCCTCGCTCTCATTCTCTAATCTTGACAAATTCATCTCTATCTCTATTTCTCTCTTTTTAAAAAATCTCTCTTTCTCTCTTGTTCTCTCTCGCTCGCTCTCTCTCTCCTCCACTAGATCTATATTTCATTACGGCCGTCCTCCCGCCGCCAGCTAATGCAATAATGGACCTATGATTGCTATTGAGGAGGAATTCTCACGTGGCTCGTACAACATTCAGGACACCGACCAGAGACCATGAGGGGAGTCACGAGATGCCCCGGGGGGCAACCTTGCTTCAATGACCCTGTAGTGAACTCTAGTACAGAGTAACAGGGAAGGAGTTTTTATTTTTTTAAAGAATTTGTTTTAGTTTCATTGAAAGTTAATCGCTAGTGTAAAGAGATCGCAAAGGGATAGCAAGGAATCCCTCGTTCACTGCAGTTAAAAAAAACAAAAGAGAATATTTTTTAATTTTTGTGATAAAATAAAACACTTGACGATTGATCTAAAGATCTCACAAAGCAATGCCAGGCAATGGTTTACGATATCCTCTTCTTCAAACTCACACTAGCTGAGTGATGTAAAAGTGAAATGAGCGGCCAAGATAAATAAAACCATCTTATCAAACTTCAGCTGTTTTGCCGATCAACACAGACTTCTTTTTTTTTTTTTTTAATGCATTTTATGTGCGATGCTCGCGTACGTTGCGTGAATCCTGTGTCGTCCAGGCAATATCCTCATACATCAGGTTCTGAAATAGATCACAGACTCATTGTAGAGTGCAAGAAAAGAACACGCAAAAATAATATACACAATACGGATTTGCTGACAAATTGTATAAGGCTTTTGATTTACATGCATATCGCACGTAGCGAAGGATAGGGAGAGAGAGAGAGAGGGAGAGGGAGAGAGAGAGAGAGAGAGAGAGAGAGAGAGGCAGATATTAATATAACCAATTTATTGCCTTCTAAGGTCTATGTTGTAAAATTGTTTTTCCGATTTGTGTAACAAATCGAATTTGAAAAGACCTTCACTTTGGCATTTTCCGGCCTTTCGTGTATAAAAGATTTGACGTAGATGATCCGTCCTGTTTTTCATAGAAATATGATATGTATCTGAAGCCTAGCAAGTTCCACTTTCGCAAATTAATTTCTCTCTCTCGTTCTTTCTTCTCTCTCTCTCTCTCTCTCTCTCTCTCTCTCTCTCTTTCTCTTTCTCTCTCATTCTCTCCGGTGTTTTCTCTCGAGATTTTTTTTTATGGCCATCGAATTGAGCTTTTTCCTACGAAAATATTAGCATTTGATATACATTTTGTCTTTCATCTCTTTCGTAAATTCAGCAATTTTTACTCCATTAAATAAGCACTCCAATTTTTTATTCCCTATAATAAGCACTCCAATTTTTACTCCAAATTTTTACTCACTATAATAAACACACCAATTTTTATTCCCTATAATAAGCACTCCAATTTTTACTCCAAATTTTTACTCCCTATAATAAGCACACCAATTTTTTATTCCCTATAATAGACACTCCAATTTTTACTCCAAATATAAAATTGGCGAATTGAGCCAGAATATTGAAGAATTTGAATGAAAAACATGATCGGTGTCATCAAGAGGATGGGCTGAAAGTATTGCCTGTTTGGCCGTGCCTGATAATTCTATTGTAATGGAAATTGTTTCAAATTTGACTTTGTTCATAGAGAAAAGAGAATTGTGATACCCTCATGGGGTTACGAAAGCTCAAAATTTGCACTTGTCGTGTTATGTTGTTGGTGTTGGGTACCTTCGTCTGTTGTTGGTTTGTTGCACTGTCAGGATGCGGGGACTAGTCTGTCTTGGCAGCTCTACGTGGTTAGCAATGAAGGCTATGTTAAAAAAAATAATAACAATAATATAAGTACCGTGTAGGTGAGCATATTTTAGTTTGTCATGTATGCAAAAAAAATATCATAAGTAAGATAGATTGGCCAAGTAGGCATTACTTTTCTGTCAACCGTCGCAATATTATAATCTAAGCAGTTTCTGAGGTCTATTGTATTTTCAACATACGCCAAAACGTATCGTTCTGTTTTATTTTTTTCCGTCTCTCTCTCTCTCTCTCTCTCTCTCTCTCTCTCTCTCTCTCTCTCTCTTCTTTCAAGCAACCCTAGCCAATTCTCTATCGTATTTATTAATTATTGCGATATTTCGTCTCCCCCCAGACGATGGCAGTGCTGAACCCTCTCAAGTCAGCTGAGCACACGATCATGCAGGACACAGATCTGGCCGGACCTCTGGTCTTTTGCCTGGCCTTCGGTGGTTCGCTTCTCCTGGTGAGTGCACTCTTAGACGTAATTGATACATCAGTATTACTGTTTATTATATAGTTGCAAAACAGGTTTGAATATTCATGATACAAAAGTTTGTCTGCTAGTGTGTTTCTTTTGTTCATTGCACGACCATCCTAAGTGTGACAGTTTGCATGCATTTTGCTTCCTGGATTAGCTCTTGCATCACACGCAAAGGAAAAAAGAGACAGTTCTCCTGCACTGATAAAAGGCGCGGTTGAAGGAAAATGGATTATGCTTTAAATGTACAAGCTTTCATTTCTGCATTGATTAATTTCCTGTGTTGATTTACAGGAGGGTCAGAATATGCTACAAAAAAACAAGTGAAAAAATTTGTCGAGGCCTCCCCCCATTTTAAAATATTTTAATACACACTTTTACACATGCTCCATATTTCGCACCCTGCGTTGCTATGACCGGCAGAATAATCATATGGAAAAGGAGCGATTTAGCGTTGTTTGGATAGTTCAGTGCTAAGGTCTTGTTTCATGCTTAGGGCAGTAGGGCTTTCCCATAAGATTCCACCCTAATCAAAAGGTGGCATAAGTAGCGATTGAGATTTCCGAACGATGGCTCTACCAAGCACCGTGTGATTGTGTGTGTGTGTGTGTGAGAGAGAGAGAGAGAGAGAGAGAGAGAGAGAGAGAGAGAGAGAGAGAGAGAGACTGACCGACATTTAACCCCTTATGCAAGCATCGGTACAAAGTTTTTCTCTTGCGAATTTTTACATCAGTATCTATAAAGTAAGCAGTGCAGAACAGCTGCATAATCATTTTGATATCAGTAGAATAATGGCGAATCCAAGTGGATATTTTAAAAAATAAAAGCAGCCATGGAAATTTGTTTATGTAAGAGAGATATTAAGGTTATAAATAAAATGAAATTATATATGCAGCTTTGAGGCACACATAAAAATATCCTGAGGCACACATAAAAATATTTTTAGAAGCTCATAAAAAACCAATTTGAGACACATATCATATTGTGAGAGATTGTAGATAAAAAATATTCTTTCACCAACTGAATAATAATATGAAGCCACTAAAGATATTCGTTTGAGAGTGGCAACGTTCTGAAGCTAGACACAAACAAGAAAAAAATTGATAAAGAGAATTGGATTTTACCGAAATTTTTCCTCAGATATCAACAGTCTCCCTGCATATAATATATTCGAATTGCTATCATACGGTTTAACATACTGTATTTATTTATAGTTTTGTTTCGCTTTCGTTTAAAGTGGGGGAAAAAAAGGTGTAAAAATGATTAACCCACCAAGTCGATATAAAGCTCCAAATTTAAATCACAGAAAGGCTATAGAAGTAAAAGTTGAAAATGATTCCAACTGACGTAGATCTAATGTGCAAGAATAACAGTATCGTGTTACGCGCCAGACGAGAACAAATTTAGAAACAATTTTGAGCTTGGAAAAACACTAATAATAGAAGAAGAAGAAGAAGAAGAAGAAGAAGAAGAAGAAGAAGAAGAAGAAGAAGAAGAGGAGGAGGAGGAGGAGGAGGAAAAGGAGGAGGAGAAAGAGGAGAGGAGAGGAGAGGAGAGGAAAGGAGGAGGAGGAGGAGGAGGAGGTGGTGGTGGTGATGAGATTTGATGTGCTAGATTAAGTGTCAAGTTATAGAACTTGCCAACTCCTGTCGTCATTTTGACTTTAATCTAGAGGAAAATACCTCGTTTGAATTGGCTTCCATAAGTAAAAAACTCAGTAATGTTATTGTGAACACCTTATCTTGCAACTTACATAATCTCTCTCTCTCTCTCTCTCTCTCTCTCTCTCTCTCTCTCTCTCTCTCTCTCTCTGATTATATGATTGTCTATCTTCGTCTATCTATCTCTATTTCTCTCAAACACGCACACACGTGAACATTTTGTCATTTTGAGATTGTTGTTGTTGTGGTTGTTGTTGTGATAGACTGATGTATTTTTCTTGGCCGTCAGATGCGTTCTTTAATGTATACGAATGATAAAAATCTTATGAAATTCGCAATCAGAAATTCTACAGCATGACTGTAAAATAGATTTTTTTTTGTCTTGAAAATGTCTTCTCTGCTTGCACCTACTGGCCGCAGCTTCGGGTTTTTTCCTGAAAAAAAAAAAAAAATGAAATTACACCCGAAAAGAAAGGAAAAGCAGCGAACAGATCGACTTAAAAACAGATAAATAAATAAATTATAAAAAAAAACCCTGGCAGCAGACGTAAAAAAAAATTCCTTTGCTCAAATTCATTGGATAATTCTTATATGAGGCAAAAGTGGACTGCTTTACTTTTTAAAGATTTGGATGAATACTTGCCTCATGATCACTTATTTTCAAAATTGATATTTAAGTCTCGTGTAAGCCCGAGAATTATAAGGCATTTAACCTTTAAAAACAGATAGTTTGTAGCAAAGCATCTGACATCTCAACTTGTGAAGTTTTAGTGCATAGCCTACATGTATACACTGAGTGTGACAGGACCATCCTAACTAGCTGACAAAGGGACTCAAATACATGGGGTTTTATTATGTTAATGCGGTTGCAATAAATTGTCATCAACTTTGAAATTGTCGAGACGATTTCACCTACTCTAAATATAAGTGTGGTTTTTTAAACGATGTTGCAAACAACATCTAGAACAACACTGGAAGAATTGCTTTTTTTCAATGGAGTGTGACTATCATGTAGGCCAGATATAGGCTACATTAATAACATTCGATGTATGCCGCCTACACATCTGTGCAGGGGAAAAAAAAAAGGAATATTATTGCGACGATGCAGCTCTCAAATTNNNNCCCCCCCCCCCCCCCTCTTCTTTTTTTTTTTGCTCACAACCAATCAGAACTCCTACAGCTAAACGGTTCTTAGCTTCGTGTTAGGCAAACAAAACGCCTTTATTGTGCTGCCGTAATGTTGTAGTAACTATCATAACAAGGTTTACATCTCATCGGTTATGTCGGTGCATAATACCTCGTATCTGTTGTTGTTGTTGTTATTATTATTATTATTATTTGTTTTTGTTGTCTCTGATAACTATCACAGCAGTGTTCATGAATTACATCAGTCGCATCAGTACACAACACAGAATATATATTCATTATTTATTTTGCTCCCAGTCTGGCAAGCTCCACTTCGGCTACATCTACGGTATCGGTCTGGTGGGCTGCCTGGCCATGTACTGCCTGCTCAACCTGATGAGCCTGAACGGCGTGTCTGCTGGTATCATCGTTAGCGTGCTCGGCTACTGTCTCCTGCCCATGGTGTTCCTGTCCTTCAGCGCCGTCCTGCTCTCCCTCAAGTAAGTCAGTATAACGCTGTTATCACTAACCCTGTTAGGCCAGACTTTATTGGTTGTAATTATATAAATGCCTGGAAACCGTTCGATCTGTTTTAATGGAAAAGAAATATAGTAATGTTTGAATTTCTCAGTTATTCAGCACGTTTAGGAGTTTTTACGTGTGTGTGTCTGTGTGTGTGTGTGTGTGTGTGTGTGTGAATGTGTTTGAATGGAAAAATTTAATCATCCTTTACAAGAAGAAAAAACACGCATTCTCTGCTATTTTACACCAGATTGTAACCTCTTATTTTTCTTCTTAATTTTGGCTGAAAGTGACCTAAACATGTCATCTCCATTAACAAAGTTTATTACATGTTTATTATTAATTTTTAATGCTCGCTGCTGCCCGTTGTCATTAATTATCAAGCGAGGCCTTTCCATTAATGATATTCTTCTGTTTGTCTGAACAAACACAGCTTGACTTTTCTGAAAAATGCCCGTTGGGGAAGGCGCAACTATTTTATGAAATATTGAATCAATATATGAAATAAACCGAATTCATTAATGAGAATAATTTTATATCATGGGGATAGAATAGAATGAAGAATGTTTTTAAATTAGTAGAGAAATGCTTATGCTTTGCAAACAACCGTTATTATATGGACTTCGAATAGCGGTTCTTTTAATCTTTAAAACATTTCGCTCATTATTTTGAATCACGACTCTAATACTTTCTTTTTTTAGATCCAAAAGTTAGTCGCCTAGCTTTGTGGTTTTTTTTTATATAAAGAACCAAACCTTCATAGCAAGTACAGTGCGTACTCGGTGTCTATTGAGGGACGATAAACTAGTCCCTTTCCATCTGTATGGTTTTTTCAGTTATGACAGTTTCAAGAATTATATTAGCCACTTTCTTATACAGTATTATTAGCCACTTTTTAATATAGTATTATACAATAAGCCGAAGGCTAACAAAACACCACCAACAACAACAACAAATTCTCTCCCATCTGTTTCTTCCAGGGGCGTGGTAGGCCTGGTCCTGGTGATTGTGACCGTGATGTGGTGTAGTGTGTCAGCTTCCAAGCTTTTCGTCTCCGCCCTTGCCATGGACAGCCAACAGCTGCTGGTCGCCTACCCGTGCGCGCTCGTCTATGGCGTGTTTGCGCTACTCACTGTCTTCTAGACGTCGCTGCTAGGAGAACGCATTACGCTAGCTTAGATCTAAACAATGCCTGCTGGATTTCTTCATTGATTTCGCCCAAAAAATTGCTGGTCAGGGATATTCTTGGAGATTAATGTTGTTGTGAGTGGAAAAGAACGAACGAATGTGTGTGTGGTTTTCTTTAAAAACTCTAATTTGGGAAGGTTTTACGGTTCAAAAGAAACCGCATTATTTATGACTGTCTAAAATTTTCAAATTTGTCTTGTGCTGCTGTTGGTTGCTGACGGCTTTTTAGATACAGCAGTTTAGGTTTGTACGTGAAGCGTTTTCCGTACATAAAATGTAAGGCATGTTGTGAAAAGAAAAGAGAACTTTATCGAGGAAGCACCGCCGTATAAGATTCCCACATAACTTAGGAGACGTTAAAACTACAGTTAGTGGTAATTTTCCACACCTAAGGCCCAAATATGTACTATGATGAATCATAAAAATGCTGGCCAAGGCGTGCCCTTCTTGAAAAAGATTCTTTGGAAGCGGATAATGGATAATAAGCAATGCTCTTGAAGTCGTTTTTTGGCCATGTTATGAATGAGATGCTAAGACATGTATTTGTATTCTATTGTAATTATGAGGAAGTATGACAAGAGTAAGACGTAAGCGTTAATGAGTCAGCGTAAATGTAATGAGACCAAAGCAATATTCGTGTGTTATGCCTGGAACAATTCATGTATTCTCTATCTGCCTGCTTGCTGGCTCTATCTATGTTCAATGTTTTACAGTCTGCATGATGTTACTAGCAAGGATAGCTATTATTATCGCATGCATGTCCCCGAAAGTAGTTCAAGTTTTAAAAAGTATATGAGGTTTATAAAAAAAGTTGCAAGGGTGTGCTGTACATTTGCGTGTAAATAACATTCTATTATACTCGATAAATTAAGTCATCAGCAAAATAATTTCTTTACATAATTCTTGCATGTTTAAGCTGACCTTTTCATTATGAAGCAATGAAGTAAAGCGAATTTGGAATTAGTGTTGTCTTTTCTTCTAATATTGTGTATCACTTGTCATTGTGAGTTTGACAAACGTGTATATACCCGGTGTATTGGTTTGTTTGTTTGCTATTTTTCTGGATCTCTCTACGATCGGCGCCCCTAAATGGTAGTCGTAGTGAAGTCACTAAGACTACTCAAAGCTTTTCATTCGTTGTATTGAATACAAGGATAAAAAGTTCCAAACATAACAAGGTTGTCTTTCATATAATCAGATAATACAAAACGCCTAATTACTACTTATTTCCAGATTGTGACAGTTTTTTTCCCCCCTGAAGGCTTGTATTGAAATAATCGTGAACAAAACAAAAACAAAATCAGACAAAAAAAGACAACTCTCTCTCTCTCTCATTCTTTCAGCGTTCCAAGACGTCTGGCCCTGTCAGATTGTCGTGAAAATCATGGTTACCACGCAAGAGGCTCTGTGTGGACCGTGGGTCTAATTACCATCCAAACAAAGGATAGAATCCCTGATAGGCTTGCCTGATAGCAACAACCGCTCCTCCACTTGTAGCTGCCAACCTTTGAAAATCAGGCAGGGCTTTCCCCCAAATCTTCTTGTAAAAAAAAAAAAAACCGATCTAAAAGACTGATAATGCATAATTTTCAAAATGAAATGTGAAACTGATGACATGGTTTTGGAGTGGATTATTAGCCAACCTTAAAGTAAAATCTCTTTGAATGAAATAATTGTGTGGGTTTTTTTTTTTTTTTTTTCGCATTTCTTAAACAAATTTAATCTTTCTTGAAATTAATAATGGCAATTCAATCAAAATAATCTTCATCCCACTTACTCCCCTTCCTCTCTCCTCCACCACACACACACACACACACACACACACACACACGAATCATTTTCTTTGTTTCTCTTTTTGTATTTTAATCGTGTTAATATTTTGGCGGTTCTAGACTTTGATGACTCATCAATGTCTGCCCCCAATTCACACTTAACAAACAACATAAAAAAAAAAGAAAGATATAAAATAAGAAAAAAGGCTGAAAAAAATGATGATATAATAAAACCTTTCAATGTTAAGTTTTGGTCAAGTTAATTTATAGTTTCGGCAATTCCAAAATTTAAGGGTTCAAAATTTAAGATTAAAAAGGGGGTGTGGGGTGTGTGTGTGTGTGGAGGGGGGTGTGTGGAGGGGCAGGGTAGGATGGTTTTTGTATAGAGCCTGTCCACTAGAAGGTGATCTCAGGCTTTTAGGCCCTCCGTCTGGCCAGGGCGTCGGTAGCGGTCAGGATAGGAGGGGAGGTGGAGAGTTTGAGATCATAAAGTTTAACAACTCACTATGTAGACATCTTCCTTTTTCCCTATTTGAGCTCAAACTTAAATAACTGTTTGCTCAGATGAGTTCGAGAAAGTACCTGTCTAATCAGTTGCCACAATTTCAATGAGATTGCATACTTTCATTTACACTTCATGTACTTTACAATGCAGCGTCGGACCTTTTGGTACCATTAGATGGTTTCCCTCCTCCCCAGTTCTAGGCTTGTCAATTTCTAATCCATCATCGACTCGTGCAAAACACACAGCGATGTAGATGTAAAGTTTATATAGAACACAAAGCACATGTTATAGTTTTTTGCTTGCCCATCAAACAAGTTTAAATAAGCTGTGTAAGAGAATAGTAATACTCTAAACACCACTTATTTTAAACGCTCATTATAGTTTTCAATCCATGATTTCAATGAAATACTTACGTTCAAACGTGGACAAAATGCGTTAGATTATTACAACTGCAATCCAAATTTGCAATTCTAACACAAAGAATCTGAGAAAAACGAACCACAAGTTTTTTGACGAAATAAAAAAAAAAAATGATAAAGGGAGAAAAAAGATTATAAATTACCACCCCTAAGACTTTTCTAGATTTTTTTACAGACAAAATTACTGTGTTTATTTATAAATGATTGTCCGCGAAAGATTTTGAAATAAGACACGTGCAAACCATTTCATAATGTCAAACTATCTAGCACTTTGGAAAATAGAATTGGGTAATAATTGTGAAACGAAGCAAACAGCTGCCTTATTAATAATTCAAGACTGTCATCAGATGCTCTCAGGCAAAGCTTTCCATGTGGTCACTCTGACAACCACTTTCATATAAACACAATTGTACAAGGGTAACCTTCATTCGAATGTTTTTGGGGACACCGGCAGCATTAAATTTATCACAAAACTCTATGTGTTATAATAAATCATAGGGAGAGGGAAAAGGAAAAACGGCCAACAATTCAAAACATCAGAAAGTGATGGACCAAATCGCTTGGCATATCAATTTTTAAGATGCACTTCACCTGAATGTGTTCGCAGACTAGTTTTTTTCTCTCCCTCTTATTCAATGTCCTTGTGATGGGATGTCGCGCAGTGATTAGTGAACTCGCCCTGGCACATTCCTGCCAGGGTTCGAGCCCAATAAGGGCCAACAAATCTTAGTTTACCTGGTATAGTAGTGCATTAACCAAATGACAACATGATCAAACAATATCAAATTCTTTAATTTTTTTATTATGATGAAAGCAACAACAACAACGTTTTCCTAAATGTTAATCCTAACAACTTATCGTTACAAACAAGTTTTAAAAATGGTAGTTGTTTTGTGTACCGATACAGCCAAAATCTTCGGATTAAGCAGGATCTATTTTTAAGCCTCCAATGTTTTATTGTACAGAGGAGTTCGTTCCATCTGAACCACTAAACAATTTTTATACATTTATCACTGCATAATTATTCACACAAGAATCTTCAGTATTTGTTTCTTGATGGACAGTTTGTCTTCTGAAGCTGGTGCTGACAAAATAAATCAATAGAGGCTTAGCCAAAGGGCGACAGCGTCCGTCAGACTTATGAATAATTACACAAGGCGCTGATTCCTGCTAGAGATAATTATTGTTAATCCTTTGGTAGTTGGATCTAGCCCGGGCTGGAGGGATCGAAGATAAGCAACAGTGAAACGACAAAGGCTTTTTTTTCTGGGAAATGATGTACGTGTCAAGCTGGCATGCCTAAGTCATAATTTAGAATGTCTAGTCCTTTGTTAGTACAAAAACAACAACAACAACACAAAAAGTTTTATAGAGATGATCATATTAGATATGTAAGAATTAAAGAATCAAAAAGATTCCGCGTTAACATCTAGAAGTAGTAGAAGCAGAAATAATAAAATTAAGGGTTAGATATATCTATAGAAATAGAAACGTGATGGATTTTTAGAGGTAAGCGTTACATTAAGGGCTATCAATCCTATTTCCCCAATCGCTGTATCTTGCATATATTCTTATTCTCTGAAAAAGCTGAAAAAGGCATAAAATGAAAGAGAATGAGGCTTGGGG
>BLXT01000663.1:2064079-2078373 GCA_019648995.1 Plakobranchus ocellatus | reverse complement strand
GAAGAAAATTTCCTAAAAGATTTATCTTACAATCGAAATATTGAGGTAGATCTAGAGCCCGAGAATTATAGATCAGAAGGAAACCACCGGCGTTCTTTGATCCTCGGATTCCCATTAATGTTGTCTTGTGATCAGGATAAAACTCTTCCCGACGCCTACAGGTGTATTGAGCGATTTAATAAGTTACTTGGGGGATCGCTCACTAAGTCGTTCTCGTTACTTGCACCTTAAACAAAACAAAACTCAATTGGCATAAATTAGACGTGACAAGTCTGAAAGATCGTTTTGTACAACAAATCTGTCAAACCATTCCAAAGCTCAAAAAGCAAAATGGAATGATAAACTCCATTTACTTTGCAGTAACGTATAGTTTATTCTGTCCTTGATATCAACATATTAAATTGCAAACAGCAGGGGACGTGAGTGGTGTTCGTTCAGAAGTCAGCAATCACGCCTTGAATGCTGCAGGCTTTTTGCTATCGGAAGTTCGAGTCAACCGCTGACATCCGCCCTAAAGAGGGCCAGAGAGCCTGAGATCACATATTAGTAGACAGCGATTGGACGTTTCCTCTCAGGGAGGGTGCTAAACTCTTGACGCTTAAATGCAACGGTTACACTATTTTCAATCATATGTTTAAACACAGCGTTTCTAAGTTGAACTGCAAAACTTACAGCATGTTTAATAAGAATAGTAATAATAATAATAATAATGATAATAATAATGATAATAATAATAATAATAATAATAATAATAATAATAATAATAATAATAATAATAATAAAGATGAAAACAATAAATATAAAAGCATATTTGACATATAAACACTGAGGGTGATTGTCCAAAATATCCTATCGAGCAGCAAAACATTTTTCTTTTTTAAACGGCATACATCTTTCAACAAACTCTAGTCTTTTCCTCGAAACATTTTGGGTTTATTTCTTTGAGGGAAAACAACCAATTTATGTATTTGGAAGATAAAGACGGGCGAGGCCAGTCATGTCAGCAACGGATTAATTTAGATCTACTGAATGTCACTGGCCGCTCTGCCATTCTGCTCTCTCAGAATTTTGCTTCAAAGCAGACCAGAAGCAAATGTTTTTGTTTTTCCAGTTCAGATTTGAAAAGTTTGGCATGAAAATTATTTTTTGTTTTGTATATTTGACTTGACACGAACACTAGTTCATTGTGCTGGCTGTAAAATCCAGGTCTCTAAAGAAGTTAAAAGGGAAAAACGAAAAACGTCCATTTGGCTATTATTTATAATCGACTTATTGTTAGAGAGCAATTTTACAAAGACCAGTTGGAAAGGGGGTGGGAAAAAAAAATATATATCTTCTTAAATCAGTGGTGAGTTTCGTACAGGAGTTTTTTGTTTTTTTGTTCTTTAATGAAATGGGCTTTCTCTTTACATACTATAATAATTTTACAAACAGAGAGGGTGGGCCCTTTAAGAAAAAAAGAGTGATAGGCTGCAGACAGAAACGGCCAGACTGATTAAGCAGAGTGTAACACAGAAGATTACATTCAGAAAAATGTATGCATAGGGATGGAGATAAATGCGATAGATGGCTTTAGAGATTAATCCAAAAAAAAAAAAAAAAAAAAAAGGAGAAAAAAAAGGTATTATATATGGAAAAAAATGAGCAAAAGATATAAAGACAGCGAAATAAAAAGATCGTGCGTAAAGAAATAATTGGTGCATTCAAAGTTTAGTGGGAGAAAGAGACAAAGAGAGAGAGAGACAGAGAGAGAGAGAGAGAGAGAGACTAGGGATAAGAGAAGAGAGGTAAAAAGAGATTGAGAGAGATCTAGATAGAGAAAAGTATATAGATAGATAGATAGAAAGATAGATAGATAGATAGATAGATAGATAGATAGATAGATAGATAGATAGATAGATAGATAGATAGATAAGTATAGAGAGAGAGAGAGAAGAGTAATAGAGAGTGAGAGAGAGAAGAAATAGACAGGAGTGAGAAAGGGAAAGAAAAGCAAGACGAGGAGAGAGAGAGAGAGAGAGAGAGAGAGAGAGAGAGAGAGAAATAGACAGAGAGAAAGAAAGGGAGATAGAGAAAGAGAGGGAGGGAGAGAGAGAGGGAGGGAGAGAGAGAGGGAGAGAGAGAGAAATAGACAGAGAGAAAGAGAGGGAGAGAGAGAAAGAGAGGGAGGGAGAGAGAGAAAGAGAGAATGGGGAGAGGGAGAGAGAGAGGGAAGGAGAGAGAGAAAGAGAGAGAGAGAAATAGACAGAGAGAAAGAGAGGGAGAGAGAGAAAGAGAGGGAGGGAGAGAGAGAAAGAGAGAATGGGGAGAGGGAGAGAGAGAGGGAAGGAGAGAGAGAAAGAGAGAGAGAGAAAGAGAGAGAGAGAGAGAGAGAGAGAGAGAGTATAATTCAATTTTTAAGTCATTTTGACTAGAATACCATCAATTATATTTTTCTCAGTACTAAGTATGACACACAATTTTCTCTGCAAGTCGTGTAATTCTACCGGTCAAAGTGTTCCCCCTCTGGTTGGTCATTTGTCTGTGGAAGGTTCAGTACAATGAGACAGTTGAGCATCATTTATCTTTGTATAAACACAGAAGCTTAGCGTAACAATCATGTAGACTTAATATACATCTGTCACTTACCAACACATAGCATTGACCTGTCCATCGTGCCCTGTTGCTACTGTGTGGCCTATAAAGTAGGTCTGCTTCTTTTCCCGATAAATAAGGAAGGAACTATGGAACTTGATTCCGTAATTACCTCTACCTTCAGTTGTATAAGGAAAAGTGTGTGAATAAGGGGGAGGGCAAATAGCGTATGGCTTATGTTTGGGAAGGCATTCAAGCCTCTCCAGAAGTTTTAATGGTCACTCTATTGTCCTGCTGATTTCGTCTAACCACTCAAGCAGCGAACTAGGTCAGTTTCAAAAATAATATTGAGAGGGTTAATAAAGCACAGCAAACCAGTGCCACTAGAATTTTAGATGGACAATTTCAAATATATACAGAAATATTTAAAGAAGAAACCAAAACGATGACGCCATTTCAAACTATTCTCTCGCAATTTGATTACATGAATAGGCCTGTAACTGTGTAGAATAATAACACCGTGTATACGATATAAAAAAACAAAAAAACCTTACGAAATCGTGCACATCCATGGATTTATAAATTTATAACTTAAAGAGGGTATGCTCCATCATATTAGACATGACGTGAACCGCTTCCGCAATATTAACAATTCTTTTGAGGGCCAAGTTCGATTTTGATAGGCCTAGTTCAATTTTGATTGGCCTGATTCAATTTTGATAGGTCTAGTTCTATTTTGGTAGGCCTAGTTCGATTTTGAAAGGCCTAGTTCTATTGTTGATAGACCTAGTTCTAGTTTGATAGACCTAGTTCTATTTTAAAACACCTAATTCTATTTTGATAGGTCTTGATATATTTTGACAGGCCCAATGAATAACTCTTCTTGCGAGCATCATGTGACTGGGGCTGCGGCTTTTGTAATAGTTGTTGCTGTTGTTGTTGTTGTAATTTTAGTCCCTGTATCGTGTGAACCTAGGCGTTTTGTGTACGTTGTTTGCAAGTTTTCAAACAGCCTCGACAGAGACGCTTGCAGGTTCCAGCCATTGCCCGGTCAATTCTATTTAATTATTTGACCCTTAACCAAGTTTCAACAGAAAGACGGAGAAAAGGAGGGTGCTCGTAAAAGCATTCTTGCAACAGTCAATTCGCAAAATGAGCTCTGCATATATGTTTAAAAGTCCGTCACAAGAATAAGTCATATTTGAATTTTATATTTTACTTTATTTTATTTTATTTTACTTTATTTTACTTTGTTTGGTGCGGGAGGGGGTGGGTACGAGGAGGAAAAAAACAAGAAAAGGGGAGGAGAGAGGTACTTTTTTAGGGCGGGGCGGGTGTTGGGGCGGCAGAAGGAAGCAAAATCAAGATTGTCTAACAAGGCCGACCTCCACGTTGGACAATAGTTGTTTATTAAGGCATTATTAATTTAGCAATACGAAAAATTCAAACAAACTTATGCACTGGGGCCTATAGCTTCAGGTTTTTATGTTATTATTCTTTATTCTCTTACAATGCTATGCAGTTGTTGAAAAAGGGATCTTAATCATCATTTTAAACCGGCGTTCACTAAAAAAATGCACTAAACGTCTTCGAACCTCAACGCTTGGCAGCAGAAAGATGACTCATACTACTTATTGGGATATTTCGCAACAGCAAGTTAGAGTATTTCACATTCACATAAATAGCATAAGCTGTTTTCATTATTTTGTTTTATATTCATACCTAGAGTTTGAAGATCTCTCTGATACTTGTAACAATATTCTATGCTTTACAAAGGAGCTGATGGGATATGTTTGTTGCCTTACCAACAGGTTAAGGCAATCTAAATGCATTTCTTCTTCTCCCTCTTTAAGTGCCCCAACCATGATCCTCCACTCAATTCTGTTCTCAATTAACAGTTTAAAACTGTTTTCGCTACCATTACTTACGAGATGATCAATTGGAACATTGATGAAGATTGAAGCTTTGAGTCTGTCACCTTTGAGGCAAATTTGTTATAAAGTAGGATAAATATAACTTGTAAAAACGACCTAGGGCGAAACAGAGAATCGAGAGAGGAGGAAAGCGAGTGGGAATGAGCGAGAGAGAGAGAGAGAGAGAGAGAGAGAGAGAGAGAGAGAGAGAGAAAAGGAGAGAGAAGAGGACAAAGCAAGAGAGAGATATAGTGAGAAAAATATGAGAAAAGGGTGGAGAAAAGAGGAAAAGAGGGAGGAAGAGAGAGAGATAAATGTGAAAAGAAGAGACGAAATGCGACAGAGAGATAGAGAGAAAGGAAAAGAGAGATGAAAAGTCAGTGAATGAGGGGGAAGAGAGAGCGAGAGAGAGAGAGAGAAAGAGAGAGAGAGAAAGAAAGAGATAGAGAAAGAGAAAGAGAGAGAGAAAGAGAGAGAGAGAGAAAGAGAGAGAGAAAGAAAGAGAGAGCGAGAGAAATAGCCAGAGAGAGAAAAAGAGAGAGAGAGAGAGAGAGAAAGAGAGAGAGAGACAGAAAGAGAGAGAGAGAAAGAGAGAGAGAGGGAGAGATAGAGAGAGAGAGACAGAGAGAGAGAAAGAGAGAGAGAGAGAAAGAGAGAAAGAGAAAGAGAGAGAGAGAAAGAGAGAGAGAAAGAGAGAGAGAGAGAGAGAGAGAGAGAGAGAGAGAGAGAGAGAGAGAGAGAGAGAGAGAGAGAGAGAGAGAGAGAGAGGTTGTATTCAGGTTAAAGTCATTCACTCTGAAATTTAAAAGAATTTTCCGTTGCTATTTCGTGTTCCATTCACAGACGCAGTAAGACCTGCAACAGTGAAAGCCAGATATTCCAAAATGCTCACAAATCTTTTTTAAGATAAATCCTAAACTTGCCGGCCAGATCTTATCAAACCGCCGAACGCGGTGTGATAGTGATACACCCACCGTGTGGTAGCGGCCGTAATGATTGGCTGGAGTGAAACCAAAACCTTGAGTGAACTCAGTGACCGGATTGGATTACAGCAACATCGTACATTCCTCTCTACTTCATGCGAGGAGGTGAGTCCTGGCCGGACATTTTGACCGCCAGCCAAAGGGATCATGTTTTTCGAGTTGTGAGTGAAAATCTGCTCTAAGACTCACAGGCATCCATAATTTAGATCAAGCCCTCATTTTAGATATCCACTTAAGCCGGGAATTTTTAAAGTTCCACTTAGTTCAAAGAGAACTTCATGTAGTGAAAAGCTTGATGAATTGAAGGTATTTCGTGGCTATTATAACATAGCTTATGTTCCATCACATAATTATCCTGCTATTTATCTCGGGTCTGTTTGTCAAAACATAAATAGAAGAAAAATCTCAAAATGACTAGAGAATTATTCTCCTCCTTCACAATTTTCCCTTAAAATTTTAACTCCCTATGTGGCGCCTGTACTGTATAAACCCAGATTTGTTTGTTATGAATGAGTTTGCTCACGCAAGAATAAGAGAAAAATCAAAGATATGATCCATGATACTTATATTGACATCATCTACTAAGAATCATCTCCCACCCTCCCTTTCTCTCTCTCTCTCTCTCTCTCTCTCTCTCTCTCTCTCTCTCTATCTATCTATCTATCTATCTATCTCGCTTTCCCTTTCTCTTGCTTCCCTGTCTCTCCATTCCGTCTCTCTCTCTCTCTCTGTCCATCTCCTCTGCTCTCTCTCTCTCTCTATCCTTTCTCTCTATTTATCTCCTTCTCCTTTTTTCTATCTATCTTTCTCTTGGTGCATGTTTTTTTTTCCGCTACTTGCCTCTCTTTTTCCCTTTTCTCTGTCTATCGCCATCAACATTTTATCTGATTCTAAATGTTCCAAATGATTTTCAATAATGTTAATTTTCATGATCTGATTTTTATTATCTTCCACTACATCTTTGTAAACAACAAAAGCAACAGGCAAGAACATTTTTAGCGTAAGAGAATGTAAACTAATTAGCTTTCAATCATCCCTCCATTCCCTCATAAATCTACTCACTTTCCACTCGAGAAATCAAACTCTGTTCAACCCACTCCGACCTTTCTGACCACTGTGACCACTCTACTCTGACTGCGCTGACCAACTGAGTGTAAAGGGATCTGATTTTTACCCCCGGAATCAGATGACATTAATTTGACATGGATTAGCAAGGGAGAGTGTGAGGCTTAACGCCCAGCTGTAAAGATTGCTGCCCTGTCCGGCATGGGTAACTGGACACTGCATGGACGAGCCACAGCATCACGGCAGACTATTAACAAACTTCTTTAAAATCCCTGCCTTTTGTTTGACTTAGAATATCCCATATGGTTTATATCTTACATTACACTTGCGTTAAATCCCTGAAATATTTTAACGACTATTATTACTATTAAGCTAAAACCTTGCTGTCTTTCAGTGTTTTATAGCAGGTGTCTGTATAAGGGTAAACATTGTCCTTTAAAACAGGAGGGCTTGAAGGCTTATCATTTGAATCTGTACGGCGAGAGTGTGTAAGCTTACACATTAAAATGTATGGTATCGTCAGAGCCGGACTATAAATTATATTCTACAGCCAACGCTCTGAAATTTGTTGCTGTATACTGTGTTGACAAGGCAAAACGTTAAAACTTTTCTCAAAAAGAGAAGCAGCCACTGCAATGTTTCAGAAAACCTCGTATTTAAAGAAAAAGAATCTTTGGCAAACTGTTTTTGAATCTGTGTGTGTGAAAGGCATAAAACCTATGATTCAGCTTCACTTAAATATCACCTGGCAATTTTGTTGCCACTGTGAAAAGGAAAAAAAAAATCTCCTTTCAATCACCATTCAAATTTGACGTTCACACAAGAAAAAAAAATCAGCTTCATCTGAAACTGACCAAATTTTAACAGTTGAACGTGAAACAAAATTTGCATGTTATTTAAAAAACACTTTGTGTATATAACATGAGTGGTATTTTACTCATCATTGTTTCCGAAAGCTTTATTTTGCTGGTGCGTTTAGAAACACCAACGATCTCAAGGCTTATATCTCAAGTTCATTTCACCACTGTTACCTCGTTCTTCTGGCACAAATTATTATTGAAGTGATAAGAAAAACTAAAGTCTCTGGGCTTCTCGGCATAGCTAATAACAATCACATATTTTAGCATTTTTAGTCGATGAAATCTAGGGAAAAAGACAACAGTTTCACTTACTTAAACTTGTATTATAGTCATGACTGCCTGACTCAACTATGATCACTCTTTGGTGCATAAATCATCATCATCATCATCATCATCATCATCATCATCATCATCATCATCATCATCATCATCATCATCATCATCGTGGTCGTCGTCGTCGTCGTCGTCATCATCATCATCATCATCATCATCATCCTCATTATCGTCATCATCATCATCATCATCATCATCATCATCATCATCATCATCATCATCATCATCATCATCATCATCATCATCTTCATCTTCCCTATCTACTATTTCTTCATGGACGTTGATAGAAAGAAAAGACCCACCGAGATTATGGAATACATTCATTATTCTCCATGCTGATGTTCTGAACTATTTTGCAATAAAACACTGCCTGTGTAACATTATGAGTCTTTCGAACAGTCTACTTCATCTTCAAAGATGCTCTGCCAACTTTGTTTGACACAAAACATTGTATTCACTGCGCAAATCAACTGCATGCGCATGCACACACACACACACAAACACACCCACACCCACACCAGTTTTTTATGCACCTCGACCGCTCTGCCATCAGAAGATACAAACACACCCACACCCACACCAGTTTTTTATGCACCTCGGCCGCTCTGCCATCAGAAGTTAAAAGGTCCATCGCTTGACCATTTTCCACTGTCCTCCCTGTGGGTTTAACGACCGTTTTGGGTAACTGACCATTTCAGAGGCTTCAGTCACCCTGAGTGGACGCCAGATGGACAGTGAGTGTCCTGCTGAGATTATAACCAATCACCCTGCATGCAGGTCAAGAATAGAACATCCTAGCTCACGGTCAGAAAAAGAAGAGCAAGTAGAAGGAGAAAAACTGGACGTAAGATTGATGGAGAGATTGAATGGGCAGAGGTTTACACTCAAGTTCAAGAGGAGAAGTGTACATGGCTGTGTTGCGTTGGTTTAAACCGAGGTGGGAAAAGTTCAGTCCTGTCACTCGCTAGTAGTTTTTGTAGCCAAATGCATGTGGTAGTTAGGATAGGGTCTCACACGACTTTCACGTATATTGCGAGAGACTTGTAATGCATGACATATTTATTAATAATACACAATTAATTATTATACATTTTATCGTGTACGCGCTGCTAGGGTTCCAGAAAGAATAGAATCCGACAACAACGCTTGAAAGCCTGAGAGCATCTTTTCTTCTTCTTCGATATCGCTGTAAATGTTTCTTTAAGCCAGACACAGAACAAAATTATTTATTGCCACTCCTAAAAGCCATTCGATGAGTGTAAACAAGAACCCGATTTCAAAGTAACAGCCAGGGTGAAGAAAATGTTTCTGACAGAGAAAAATAAATATGAGTTAGTTTTTCCCCACTGACCCAATTTCTCTATAATTTCATCATAGTGTGGTGGCTGAAATTCAAATCAAGAGAACATTTTCTCAACTTTAACTTAACCTATTCTACATTTGTGTGTATCTCTATTAAAATATGTGTATGTGTGTGTCTGTGTCTGTGATTTTGTTATTGTTATTACCAAGCCTCTGAGCTTGATTTATCTCCGAAATTTATCGTTTCAATCTTCTTCTTCTTCTTCTTCTTCTTCTTCTTCTTCTTCTTCTTCTTCTGCTACTCCTACTACCACCACCACCACCACCACCACCACCACTACTACTACTACTATTATTTTTACTACTACTACTACTACTACTACTACTACTACTACTACTACTACTACTACTACTACTATTACTACTGCTGCTGCTGCTGCAGCATGCTGCTACTGCTGCTGCTGCTGCTGCTACTACTACTGCTGCTACCACTACTACTACTACTGCTACTACTGCTGCTGCTGCTGCTGCTGCTGCTGCTACTACTACTACTACTACTACTACTACTACTACTACTACTACTACTACTACTACTACTACTACTACTGCTACTACCACCACCATTACTCATAAAGGATTATTCAACTGTTATTGATTGTGCAATTAATCAACAACATATGATTTTGTTCACACCGTGGCATTTCTATTCAACTCTGAATGAAGTCCCGAACATTTAAAACAGTTATGGGCGATCTTGTTAGAAACCTCAAACGCTGAAAAATCAGAGCCATTAATGTAAACCTTTGAAACCCTGTCGAAAATAAAAATGGAATTTTTTTTGGCCAACGTAAGCTCTAAAAACACATAAAAGATAATTACTACAGTTTTTATGCAGTGACAAATACACAGAAATTGTCTCTAGCACTCACTGAAAAATATTTTGATTTTGAACCAGTAATGTTAAGGAAGATGAAATATAAGTGTTTCACTTGAAGCAGGGTTTACCTTGCTAAGGCAAGATGAAAAAAGGAAACGTTGTAGGAATAAAAGGCGCATTCACTGATAAATCTGATTTCATTCCCTATTTTTCACATGTGGTCAAAATTTTCAAGAAGCTACTTATGACCCGAAAAACATTATGCCATTGGCAATGGGATGAGACAAAAAGGGATAAGAGATATAAATATTTTGTAGAGAGGTACGTTCCGTTCATAAAGAGAAAGATAGATAGATGGATATATAGATAGACAGATAAGTAGACTGACAGATAAGCACATAGTCAAATAAGCCAGATTATTGGATAGAACAATAAAGTCGAGAAATAGACACAGCAAGATAATTCGAATGACTGCGTAGGTAAATAGATGAAACACTAGACTTAAATGATACCTAGATAAATAGATTGATCGATCGATAGATAGATAAATAGATAGATAGATAGATAGATAGATAGATAGATAGATAGATAGATAGATAGATAGATAGATAGATAGATAGATAGATGGATTGATAGATAGATAGATAGAAAGAGAGAGAGAGAGAGAGAGAGAGAGAAAGAGAGAGAGGAGAGAGAGAGAGGCAGAGAGGGAGAAAGAACAAAATATTCATTCCGTCAAAACCTTTATTTTTACGTATTAGAACTGTTACAGTCATTGCATTTTTTCTTGATTTCTTTTTTTTTTTTCTTTGTCTCCCTGAATTATTGAAATCTTCACTTTTTTGTTACATTCAAATGAGAGTTTGAAAGCAATCTCTTTAAATTACAGAAAGTGACCCACCATTTTATGTATAATTTATTGTAATTTTTATCCTTGCCACCGGACTTGAACTCACAATTCAAAATTGTATCTCTGACCATTTGACGGGTAATAGCGTGATCCATTCATGATCCATTCATTTCTGTTACCTGGTTACACTTCTGGTCTCTACAAAAAGATTGCTACCATGTTCATAACAAACCTCATCCAATTGGATGCTCGGCAGACGTACAGGTGGAATGCTCGTTATTTATAGAGATCTCTAGAGAACACCACAGCTCGTATCTCGCCTTCTACAAGCACAGATCTAAAAAAGAAAAAAAAAAAGTTGCGGGACAGAGCAGAGAAAATAATACTGACACGTGCCCGGATAGCTTGAGGTTAACCACGGATTCCCACGCGTCCGCGTTTATTAGGCTGGTCAGCAACGTGAGCCAGGGAACCTGTCAGGTAGTACTCACACACACACCAAGGGTAGAGAAATCTGCTCTCTGGTTTAGGTTAGAGGCTACGGCTCATACCGCTGGTTGGTGGGGTGATTTATGGTAGCGCATAGGATCCAAATGTCTCGTGTTCAACTGTTTCTCATACTTCTTTGCTATGAAGATGGGATCCCATGAAATAGGCCCAACCTGACGGTATGATGCGGCAGGACGTGAAAATGGAAGAAAAAATATTTGCAAAAAGAAAAAAAAACCTAACTGGACTGGCAAAGCTTGAGAGTTCGTGTAATTAAGATATTTGTAGTGATATTGTATCGTGCATTCAATTAACCCCTCACCCCTTCCCAATACATACACTCACACCCACCCCTTCCTTTACACCTCTTCTAGCTCTCCTTACCAATATATTTCTATTTCCTTCCCTTTCTCTGCCTCCCTCAATAGATACGCCAACTTTCCTGTCTCAACTAGTCTTTGGATCTACTTTATGAAACAAAAGTTACTGTCATTTCAGGACGTTCATTGTAATTGCATACCCTCTATTTTTAATGCCGTCTACACATCATCAACTTTATTTAAATTCAATGTTAATCTAGGTCCTAGTGGCGCTAAGTTATCACGCTTGTCCTCAAATATGCAAGCACTGATCTTGGTGGGTTCGAAGCCTGTGCGTCGATAATTTTCAGAATATAATAAACCTCGTCTTATTATTTTCAGTTTGACACAGGTAAGATATAAAACAATAAAACTTGTGTCACACAAAAAATAAACATTTATTCTACCCTCCGCCTTCCTTCTTTTTATCGTTCTTTAACTGCTTCATAGAAGTTAAAAAGATACAAGAAATGAATGTGCGAATAAATTATTTCCTGCCGGAAAGTATTAATATAGTATGGTGTTTTATCAAATTGTTCTAAAGATGTGCACAAGAATAAAGTAATAACAGAAATATAGCATACGTAAATTCTAGAATAAAAGTGAAGCGGAGGAGACATGATAGAAAAACCGGCATCACATAGCCATAACTGTAACTGTTACAATCAATCAGCGGTCTTGTACTGGCACAAGAATTCTGCCATCTGCAGACAAAGCGCCCGCAGACGACAACTACACGTCAACAGCAGACTGGAAAGCTTGCTGGACATTAAAAACTGGCCATCTCATTGTCTATGTCTATTCTTTCTCTGTTGCGGTGAAATTCCCTCACTGAGACTCTCATAGCCAGGCAAACATTATTACTTACCTGTCAAATGCATTGTTTTAATTGTAGGTTTCAATTCAGAGGACATCGTGGTAACAAGGGTGTAACAATAATATTGGACTAATGTGCAACAAATTGAAACCTAGATTCAATATATAAACCACTGAAAGTAATGATTATTTTGACTGCAAACAATAATTTTAGAGCAAAATTTTAATTTAATACAATTTAAAGGTGTAAACATATTCTTGTTCATCAATGTTTCTTATAACAAAAGGCAAGTTACTATGGTTAAAAAAATTACTATTTGACGGTGACTGAATGTAGAATATGAACAGACATGCCCACTCCAGTCTAAGTAGATACCTCGTCAATGAAGACGGTAAAAGCCAGTGAAATTTTGGATGGATTAATAACTCTAGTAATTTTCTCATTGAGTGCTTTTGATAAAAAGATATTTTCAAAGCTTACATAACAAAACTAACGTAAGATTAGGATGAATTTGCGGTGTCAGTTTTCTGGCTCAGCGTTTTGTCGTCCACGCTAAAAAGTCCAGCCTGGTCCATCAACATTTGTCTTGAGAGGTACTTTAGCTTACAGCCATTACGATTATTAGCAACGTTGAGCGGTTGTATCCAGTGACTAAGTACTTAAACGTTGATCCCTGCAATTACCTTCAATATTCTGCAAGTTTTGATGTACTGTTAGATGAGGGGAAGAATCACACCTTGTCTGTTTACTGCGTTCTGACTGTCCATCTAGTTGTTTATCTATATATGCTTTTCCTTTAGTTTTTCGTGACTGGCTTCAAGTTTGTCTGCTAGAAGTCTGATTATTTCGCATTCTTTCTTTTAACAATAGATGATTGGATTGGACTTTTATTTTTACATCAGCCTTTCGCTAGACATGTCTGGCAGTCTGTCTGCCCCTGATAAGGCCAGAGTCCCAAGGTGGTCGACTGGTGATGATTCCATCATTTCGTTCGATGACTGCTATCGTTACTGTACCAGTAATTCTGTCTCTGTTATAGTCTGGGTCACACCAGTGGTGGGATTTGGAAGAGATGAGCATGCTGGGCAGAATGCGCTCTAAAAGCTTACATATTGAATATTTAATCTATAATATGATATTACAAATGGACTGTAGGAAGAAAATTATGTATAAAAACGGGTGAATTTTGTTTGGTTACAATTTTTTTTCTCTCAAGACAGCTAAACAGCTTATGCCAATCCTCTTATTCCCATCACATTCTATGTTTTTTGTACTCTGTAAGCGCGGCCATTGGCCATCTGCTTCAACATTTCCTAACTCTCTCATTTATTTCTAATACACGTAATTTATCATCTTACTGCAAGGTAAACTTGCTATTTTCACCTCAAAGATAACAATGGACATTTGACGAAAGCTCTAAGAAAACATGGCATCGCAATATTCGAGATGCTTAGATACACATAAGTTTCATTCACAATCGCCTTTGTTTGACTGGGTTTCTACTGAAGTTGCATCGTTCAAACAAATTTTTTACATAGATTTCGTTGGATGAATTATTTCCTGTAAAGCAAAGAGAGAAAGTTGCGGTGGATCTATTTTAAAGGATTAACTCTTGCATTCTCATGACAATGATTGGTAGAGCCTTTGTGCACTCCATCAGAAATAGAGAAATGCGGTCATTATACATGCAGTTATTAAACATGCCGTTATCACACACGGGGCCATGATTTCATCATTGGTTATCCAGATTGGCGCCGCATAAATTCCTGAGGTCACCATGATATGGGTTATTGTTATTGCATCTATCTCCAAGATCTTTGTTTACTCTCCTTATATTATAATCGACCCCCCCCCCTCCTCCCCTCTCTCTTT
>BLXT01000663.1:1978787-1993999 GCA_019648995.1 Plakobranchus ocellatus | reverse complement strand
AACCCCTCAAAAAACACTATTGCAATTTGTAGCTCACAATTTATTTCCACTGCAATCTTCAACACGCGGGTAAAAAAAAATTAAAAAAAAAAAAAATTACAAAATGCGTTAAGTAATTATCATGTAAAGGATAAAATATTTCAAGTTTTGAGAGAAATCATAAGCACAAAAGAAAAACGTGATACAAAGCAAAGAAGATTATAGAAAAATTTGAACGTCATTTCCCCCTGTTTACTCATTTGTCTTGACAGCAGTTCAGGTGCTGAGACAAAAGAATTTTAACTTGTTCTTTGATGTGCTTTTTTTTTAAGGTTAAAAATCTAATACCTTTGACCAGATTTGTCACATGACCTAGACAAAATCTTCAGATCTATAATAGAAAAGAATTACTTAACATTATGAGGAAAAGACCAGCAGTAAAAAATTTAACAAGAACAAAAAAAAATGTAGAAAGACGAAAAAAAAACAAGCAAATAACAACAGCATAAAAATGAGAGCATCACATAAACAATAAAACAAACCAAACAAGCGTCAGTAGAGGATTGGTTTTGCATTTCTGGAATTTGTACATTTCTCTACATACTGAATTTTCAATGAGGCATAATTTGATCAGATATCATCAAAAAAGAAATTTTGTGGCAAGAGTATCTAGTATCTTCAATTCTTTAATTGAAGACCCAGTGCAATTAGTTTTACGTTTTGGAACCCAAAGGTTCTGGCATTGTTTTATAACAATATCTTCTGCCAAACATTGCACCACCCAATCCCTCGAGCTCTCTCTTGTTCTAGTACATCACACCAAAATACTTCTCGGACTACAGTTTCCTCAGATGTAAAGCTTGGGCATGTTTGGCGGGCTTTGTCAGCAATAACCAAAATATGTGCCATCACTTAAACTGATGGCTAAGATGGGGAGTGACAACTGAAAAAATTACAGGTATTCAAAAAAGCAGCAGCAGCAGTAGGAGTAATTGTAGTAGTGGTAGCAGTGGTAGTAGCATTGTTTTCTTCAATGTGTTGTAGTAGTGGTAGCAGTGGAAGTCGCATTGTTTTCTTTAATGTGTTGTAGTAGTGGTAGCAGTGGTAGTAGCATTGTTTTTTTTCAATGTGTTTGGACCACAGATAAAGGTAAATAAAGTGGGTTAGGGATAATTTTAACAAGCATCGATTTGGTGAAATGACTACAGATCTATCATTAAGCTACATTATGTTATGATTATGCTAATTGGAGTGTAGTTGCCAAAGCAAATCCTAGTAACAAGACAAGGTCTGTCTCTCTGCTTTTACACTGCACATGAAAATGATTTCAGTAAAACCTGCAATGAACCATCAGGCCTGTTTGGAAGTTTTTTTTAACATATATGAAAGAAAATCAAATAGGAAGAAGTAAGCAATATGCTTTACTTTACTATATTTGTACGTGTGTAATTGGAATGACACAAAGCATTACATTTTTTACAGCAAAATGATCCAAAGCTTAATGTGATTGCTGCTTTAAGCACAAAAATATGATAAAACCAGAAAGTACAACGCGATACAAAAGCCTTGGGCTTATATTGAGCAAAAATTCCTTGCATTTGGCTGATAGGATACCCAAGGCTTTGACTTATGTTTTGGTGCAAAAAAAAAAAAAAAATCGTCTCTGCACCTGGATAATCAAAAACCTAAGGTTTCACTCATTCTGGATCAGAGTTAGCTGCATTTGAAAAATAGATTTATATTTATAAAACATTTTAAAACTATATGGACGAATAAAGTGGTAAATCGAAATAAATATTTAAACAACATGTCCAACTATTCCTGTTGGCCACTGTTCAAAGTTACAATTTTTTTAAAGAGTCGTGTGAATATGTGTATTCAAAATAACTTTCACATACTACTTGGGCCTATAGAGGAAAAGAGAGCAAGAGAAAGGCAATGTCTACTGAGGAAGGATGACATTAAAACATTCACAAGAGTAACTTGAAGGAACGTACCAGAGACGCTGGTAACAGAGACAGATAGAGGTCGATTTCACGTCTACCTCACAAATTTATTTTTTTTACATTTATCTGACATGTTTTAACTTTATGAGACAAAATTTTGCCTCCTGATATTAAGGCTTATCTCATCCATAGATATGCTTCAACAACTTTTAAGTTCTCCTGCCACAAAACGTCTCCCTTTGAGATGTCACGGAAATCTTATTACATGTATATGAATTCTCAGCATCAAAATTTACCGTAAAAGATTCATTGCAATTTTGAATGGGAGCTGTTCAGATAAAACAATCGTGTTGAAATAGGTGCAGGATTACTAATTTAATTTTCTATGAGCATTAGGGTAGTCACGGTTTTTACTCTCTAATACATGAAACTGGTTCCTCAGAGATTTTGTTTGACACTAGATATAAGTGCATCAGTGCACTGACTAGTGCATACATTACAGTAACTGCTTATCTGAGCTTAATTCATGACTTGGGCTAAGAGGCTTTCTGTCCAGCCATAGGTAAATAGAAAGCTGGCTTTTTTTTTGCCTGCACAAAGTAAAGCTCAAGAAAACAATGTAAAACACCACACATGTGTAATCATTGCAAAAAAATACATAACCTGCCTGCAGAAGTTACCATTTAAATGCACAATGCTTGGGAAGGCCCTTGGATTGCACTAAGCCGTACCTTGTGCTTAAGAGGATGCAAGATAAATTGCATTGACGCACCAGATCATTTTTTTGTTTTTTTTTAACTTGAATAGTGAAGCCTGCCACTTCAAACTGTGGCTTGGTCAGGGTTATTTAGATGTTGTTGTTAGATCTGTACAAAAAATTTAGACCTAATACTAGAAAGTAAATTGAAAGCAATACCACTGAAGAACTTTAACTGTACAGGTTGATTCAGCAATGCAGAAAGCTTATTAATTTTGAAGTTGTTTAGGCAGGATATCAACATTGCATGGTGCATACACGTTTTAAAAAGTTATTTTCCAGACCCGTCTAAAAATTTTCAAGACCTAAAAACCTCGGTGAAAATACTTTGACATGTCCGTAAAAATTGCTCGACTGAGGCAGTGGAAGGTCTAGAGTTTCGGTGGTTTTTGTTTTCCACACTTTTCCAAGAAAATGTAAAAAAAAAAAACTCCTGTTTGCCAGACTTTCAAGTCATGAACTGACATTTTCAAATTCTAGACTTTCAAGACTCTGTATGCACTATGACATTGCAGCACATCCTATACAAGACTCTGTATGCACCATGACATTGCAGCACATCCTATACAACTTACAAGACTCTGTATGCACCATGACATTGCAGCACATCCTATACAAGACTCTGTATGCACCATGACATTGCAGCACATCCTTTACAAGACTGTGTATGCACCATGACATTGCAGCACATCCTATAATCAAGTCTCAGAACAGAAATCAGCTCTCCCCCCCCCCCCAATCCCTCAGTGAAAGACAGTATAAAAAATTGTTGAAATCTCCACACGACACGAAGATAGGTTAAGATTCTAGCTGCATTAGCTTTGCACCTTTGTAAAAGGCTCTTCACATAGTGTTCTTGCAATGGGATGTAATTACACATACATCAATAATACCTTTAGTATAGCTCAACCCTTTTTAAAAAATATATGGCATAAAAAAAATAATCACAACCACCCTCATTCTATATTGGATATTCTTCAACTCAGTGAATCAACATATGGCAAAAATTGAACAACAGGACATCTGATTTCATTTGAATTTGTTGATAAAACAAAACTAAATCTATCTTAGACTATCACTCAATAAAAATATTTGACATTTCAGGATAGTAATAGTGAATTATATTAACATGGCTATAAAAAACATTTGGAAATAATAAGAAATTTGATGTAAGTCTTGAGAGGAGTCCCATGAGTCTAATGATGCACAAATTACACTTCCAAAATAATACAAGAGATGTTTTCGTTTTTGAAATTTTTTTTTATAAGTTAAAAAAATAAAAAAAAAATTAGACAAAGAAAAAGTCATACCCCTATCCAGTTGTTATTATCATAAAGCTTGCAGAATGCAATTTGAAGTTGAACCAATGTGGTTTTTTTTTTTTAAGTTTTATAATATGATTGTTAACTTACATCTGGTGCATTCTCATTCTCACTGTTTAACATTCTACAGATAATAGCACAATATATTATAAAATAACTGAACTTAGAACAGCCACAGTATAGAACAGCAATGTTTTTCAGAAACACGATGGTCTCAATGTTTTTGAACAATAATAGTAGGCAGTGATCATAAAGTATTTTGTATTTGAATTGGGAATACTGTTAGAACGACATGTAACTTACTTAGGCTGAAAACAAAAGATTATCTAAACTGCTTTCATATTATGCAACATAGATGACAAAGACAACAGTCCACTCCAGACAAGCCATCATCGGCATCTACAGCTCATCTCTGGAAAGGTCTTTGTCCATCATAACATAGTTAACCTTTTCAGCAACCCTCTTGCAGCCAGTAACAGAAAATACTTTCTCAAGAGCTGGCTGGAATGTAAGTTCTTCCATCACCTCATCTACATATTTTTCTGGTACATGACGGTGGCTTGGGTAAAATGAAAGGTATTTTTTGATAATATCATCTTTAATGCACTTTTTTACATGTTCTTTCTCAAGTGGTAGAAATGGTATGAATGCAGTAATAAGGTGGCTACTGATCAGCTGACTATGCCATAAACCATCTGAGGAAAAAGAGAAATAGAATAATTTTTTTTTCCTCAACTCAACATTCAAATTTTTAGATATTCTACTGCTAATACTAGGTCAATGTCATGGACAGATTGTAAAAAAAAAAAAAAAACATTAATTTTCCTTAGATCTACTCATCAAAGAAATCGAAACGGTGGAATCTAATGTCTGTTTTAAAAATTATTTTACTTTATTAACTCACTTGCGACGCGGCCCGCACCTGTTGCGGGCAGCCCAAAAATTCCCTGTGGACGGCGCCCGCAACCCTTGCGGTTTTAACTTTTACCGCTCAATAACACCTATAATAACCGCACAAACAGCTCGCCGCCTATATATTACCGTTCCTGAACTATTTCTTCGTCGGTATTCCAGATCGCATTTTTATCATTGCGGAACTCGTTTTTTTATGAAATAATTTAGAACGCGTGTTGCAGAACCGAAAGTCAGTCCAGAATTACTGAAATCTGAGAGGTAGATGGGGATCTGGATCTAGGTCTAATGCGATTATGGTCTTGAATAGACATTGTCTGTTTGGTTTTTATAAGGCAGACAGATCTGGGGAAGAATTTTCTGATAATGATGTAGAGTTTTTGCCAGTAGAAAATCACAATGATTCAAATGATAACCTAGATCTAGATCTAGATCCAGATATAGTGTAGATCTAAGAAACGCTCAGAGAAGTAGATCCAGGAGCACAAAATCAAGACCCAAACGAAAAAACGAGCACAACCAGATGATTTGCAGTCTAGATATCTAGATCTAAATAAAATCCATTGAAATCGAAAGCATCTCTCCTTATTTTTGTGTGTTCTTACCTGTTTGCTGCATCTTTCATTGGCTTCAGAAAATTTTCAGAAATTTCAAATTTTTACCCTCTTTGTAAAAAACATACAAAATAAACATATCAAGGTAGCTGAATAAAAAGTGCTGCAAATAACAGGTCTAAAGATAAATTTTATGTTTCCAAAGTTTTAGAGTGTCTGCTTTATTACTTTTTTTTTTTACAATTTTTTAAAAAAGGCCAAAAAACCTCAGTCCGGAGGGAATAGCAAGAGGAAAAGGGGTCAGTCGCAAGTGAGTTAAACCTGTTTAAAAATGGATTAATCCAACTCTAAAAATAAAACAGTACAACGTGGGCCTACATGATTAGGTTGCATCATGTGTACCGAGATATCTGTAAGCGTAGGCGCACACTGGAGGCAGCAGTTCACGTGTCCAACAATACATGTTTTGAAATACTCTCTATCTTTGATGCGAGCGCACACCAAGTCGGCAACTTGTCGGAGCGTCGGGGCTATCCTTTGTGTTTTACAGCTTGGTTTTACGTCAGTGGCTCTGTCGGATAAGGGAAAGGGGGGTGCCATTACGTTACCACGCATAATTCTACTGACCGTTGCCGCGCGAACCACGAGGCCAGTCTTGTTACGCAAATTATCAGGCTAACTTGTCGGTGGGTAGCGCACAGTAACTGCGACATCAGTCTGTCAAGTTAGCCGTGACATGTCACGTCGCTTCCAGTGTGGGCCTACGCTAATATATACCCATAGTGATAGTGGACCTCCATGTGAAGATAGGGGGAGGAGTTGGGAGTGTCACATAGTGAGGAGAAGGCAAGTAAACTGTTATGAGTAATAAGCGCGATCAAACTATACCTTTCCCTTAGATTAAGGATGAAGATATAAATTCTGACCACCAAAAAAGCGCAAACAGTTCTTAGCAGCATGGCATGCTCATCTTCAGAAATTAGATTGAAAAAAAAAAACGTTTCTGACTTTTTAATGCATTTAAAAGTTTACTGTAGGCTTATTTAAAAAAAATTAAGTTCCTTTTAGTAGAAAATTGGGGGAATATGACTGGAATTAGAGCAATATGGGCTTTTATAAATATTTGTTTGTCCTCCCTTTTAATAATAAGTTTTGATTTTTCCATGCTGTAGAGAAATCTTCTATTGTAAAAAATCTGATCATCACTCAGATTGAGGGGTATGATACTGAAACTTATTGCAGTTCTGACCCTTTATTGTTGCTTACTATTCCAATTTTTTGCTACAAGGTACTGTAATTTTTCATATATATTAGTACTGCTGCAGATCAATACAATTTGCCCTCATTTTCCATACAATCTAAAGGCACAGCCCTGAGAAAAACTTTTTTTTTTTTCATACTGATTGGTTTTTGTATATAGCCAGTCCACAACGAGGTGATCTCAAGCTTTTAGGTCGTCTGTCAGGCCAGGGCATCGGTGGCAGGGCTTGAACTCACGATAGAATGGTCCCTGCAAACCACTGAGCCACCGACGCCCCTTTTCATATTGATAAAACATAATTTACAAGGTAATCTGTTGAAGCCCATAAAAACCATGAACTAAACTGAACTTTGCTGCAAAGTGATCAGATCTGAGAAGAGGAGAAAAATGAGTCAAAATACTGCAAACTTACAGAGGGAAATAACAGCAGTTGGCGTAAAAAGATAAAAGTGAAAATGGTATAGATCAAAAGAAAAATTGCAACAGCTACAGTTAATGAAACGATTAGGATGCCTTTATTTCCCGTACCTTATTCATTTTCATCAACTTACTTTGACTATCTGTGTTAATAGCAGACAACATGACACTGTTCTCAAGGTCAGATAGTTTGATATCCTCCCTCTTCTTCCCACTCTTCCAGTGGTCAAACATGATCTGGCCAATCTTTGGACCACCAGCATTGCTAAAACCAAACAATAATGAAAACTAGATCACATCTTAAACCTTTTGTGACTTTTTAAACACAAGAAGTGTCTAAAGCCAGTTAAATCGGCCATTATTCCTCATATCCTCTTTTGCAGAGTAAAAAATCTTTGAATTAAAAAATGATATGCACACTTTTATTGTACAGTGACATCTCTAGGGTAAAAAAAAAAAAAAAGCAAAACCTGCCTTCTTGTGACAGTAAAGAAAATTTACCACATGCCTCAGCATTTATAAAAATTACATTTCAGCTGTGCATATGTATATATCAAACTATTTGAAACAAATGATTTAAAGTAATCCTACACTAAACAAATCTTTAAAAATAAAAAGGACTGCACTTATCAATAATATTACCATTATATTTTATATTTTGATTTTAACCTCTTGAAATCCTTTAGGACACATAAATATATAAAAGGACTGATTATGCAATAATGTGCAGATTGTCTATCGGTCTTTTAGGCCAGTGGCTAAGTATTACGCCACACTACAAAGTTACTATCACTTTTACAAAAATATGATCTGCAGTCCAGGAGTGGATTCAATTTCAAGAGGATATTCTCATTTGTAAAAATGTGCATATTGAGCACTTTCAAAATTTTAAAATTACAAGCATATCTTTGATGCTGAATCAAATGTGCCATTGGCCTTTAGAGGAAATTATCTGTCAAAGGGTGGCCTTTAAAAAAAATTAAAAATGTACTTCCTGGAAGAAAAAAAAACATAACAAGACTGATTATATATCCCCTTAAGTACATACCTAAGAAACCTATCATCAACTTCACCAAAGGGGTATACCTATTTGAACCAACAAAGGTTCCCTCTGCAATTTGCAATTTAAAGAAAAAAATGAAAATTTAAATTAATACCTAACAGCAAGACTCAACTGAAAGAGACAGCAAGATACCTTAAAAATATGAAAATGGCTTTTCTGTAAGAAACTCCTTTGAGATGATCATAGTAATCAAGATATGGCTTCATGGCATCAAGAAGAGAGGCTGGCAGTTTGTCTACTTCGTCAAAAATGAACATTGATCGCTCACACTTTGTCACATTTCCCTCAATCCAGTCTTTCAGCTGCTCCTGTGTTGCAAGGAAACAAGTCATGAAGAGATACAAATGCATTTAAAAAAAAGAAAACTAAAAAAACTTTCCTCTTAAAAGAAGCTATTTCACTAGTAATTTGACTGAGTCAATTCTTGGCTGAAAAAAAAAAATCCTATGACTGAATTCTAAAATTTAAGTGAGTTACAAGTTGAAAAAAATCAGATACTTTTTTTTTTGTTTTATAAAAAGATATAATTGGAAAAGGTTGTATCCTAAGATAGATATATTTAAGACTAAAAAGCAAAGATGTAAAACTTTGCATGTTGAAAGTCACGTCCATATCTTAACTGGCCTCAGACAATGAACTTCTGCATTAAAAGTATTATCAGGAAAGAGCAAAAAAGATTAATTAATCCATCACTTAAAGCTCATGAGTAGTTGGATTGCTTGAAACATTTTTATGCCTTTACTCATCCAAAAAATCAGTCTAATAAAGAAATAAAAAGAACGTACTTGAAACATGAAAGGTCAGCCTGAGTAAAAAAACAAAAAATGAGATCAGACACATGTTTTACACAAAACAAGAACAAAGATTGGAAAAATTGAGAAAATGGAAAAGGAACAAATATGCATTTCTAGGCATGAGCAGATGAAATGAATATTTTTAGTGTGTGAGAGGTATGAGGTCTTTGAAAATCGTGCAAAGTGACTGGATCAACCAGTTTCCTTTGCAGTTCCCTGCCAATGGCTTTTAAAAATGAAGCTACAACTTTGAGTCTTGAAAATCAATATATTTTGAATCAGCATATCAAAATTAGGGAGAGGCTGGTTTTGAAGCTTCATTTAAGAGATTTATAATTCACATAACTTGGCCCTGTTGCATCAATGCACTGATAGACTTTTTTGAGCATGATGATAACTTCAGGCTCCAAGCTCACTAGCAAGGAATAAAAAAATGCTCTAAACCTAATATGCTCCCAAAAATAATACCATGTAGGTTATAAGACTGATTTTTTCAGCGTTCTGCAATGCTTTTGTGAGAAATGAAAGAAAATGAAGATTTTTTCCCAGGTAGCGGACAATATGACTGCTGATGGTGGGAGCATAAACTAGGGGGGCTGGGAGCACACCTCCTCAGAAATTTTGTTAAAAAGGACTGCAAATAAAGCCATTTGGAGGCACTTTAGCATCAATTTAACTTATCTTTTGTTTGACAGTGAAGTGATAAAATATCTATGGAGCAGCATTTAAAATATGTGAAATTATTGCAACTATTAAGATGAAGATGAAAAAGCAGAAATCCGCAGAAATATGGACAATTATTTTCTATTTATATTTATAAAGATCTAGAAATATACTAACACTTTAACTAAATTAACAGAACTTTTTATCTTCAATTGTTAATTTTTTTCAGACATTTCCTCTTTAAGCACCTAAACTATTGGATCACTAAAGACTAGGCATTTCCAGTTTTCCATATTTGTCTTGCACATCATTTGAGGCCAGCCTAATGTGCATATAACCCAGTCTTACACAGGGAGCAACAGGAATTGTCTAAAACGAAATAGTTAGTGTTTTCAGTCATTATCTCTGAAATTAATTTTACACTTGTTGGTCTTCAGCTACAATATTTTGTAAAATAATGATTAGAGAAACTGCAATAAAGTGAAATATCACAAGATAGCCTGCCTTAGAACAAACCTTATAAAACTCAACCATGCCTTCATGTGGAAAGTCTCTAGTTGCTGATATAAGGTGAACATATCGGCTGCTAAGGCCACCTTTGTACAAATTCTCTGCTATGATGCGGCTGACAAAGTTCTTGCCAACGCCCGTGAGCCCATGAAAAGAAAGCACCAGAGCTTTAGGGGGATTTTCTATGTCGTTGTGACCCTTGATGTGTCCTATGACTGCTTTCTGGACAAGATGCTGGCCATGCAGTTTATGAGTAAGATCATTTCTAAGACCTGTGAAAAAGAATAGAAAAAAAAGATCAGTAAAATTTGTACAAAATAAAAAAAAATCATTACATAAAGCAAATGAAAGTTCATGATGAGTAGTGTGCAGGGTTTACAATGCAATTTTATGATAATGATTAAAGTTAGATAACTCTTACTGCTTAAACAAAAAACCAAAACTACATGAATGATGTCGTGTTGACTCTATCATTTTTAAGCTGAGAATAGTCTATATCGTTTTGACTTTCAGTGTGTGAATTGATCCTTAACATGTTCATCATTCCTATTAACCTGAGACGATTTTTAAAAGTTAACTTAAAATGTTTGAGGTGAGAACTCCAAGTTTGAGAAATATTGCTAGAAAATTTGATACATGTCTCTTTCACATGAGAACTTTGCTAGTTCAATATTTAAATTCAATATTTAAAAAAGAATGCAGTGATTACAATTAAAAATAAAATAAAATTTATCCATTCACATAGTGAAAAAACATCAAGTTTTGTAAAAAGACAACACAACTTAATAACTATAAATCTTTAATTATAATTAAAAGGTTGCTATTTGTTTGCAATAAACAAAGATGAAGTTAGGAAAGAATCTGTCGAGTACATTATTTATAAAAGATCTTCTGACCAGTGTAACTGAGTCGTCACAAACAATATTCCTGAAAAAAATGATTTGAATTGATCTCCTTTTTCACAAAAATTTTAAATAAAGTCACAATGATTATAATCAAATATCTATGCCCAGTATTTAAAAATATCTCTGCCTGGTATTGAACATTAGACAGCTCTGAAAAAGGACTCTTGGGATGTATTAATGATTTGAAATGAGTATAATGCTGTATATATATTTATAACTCATTGTAATGGATGAATGATCCTGAGGATGCCCACTTAAAGAGAGAGATGAGTTTATAAACATCATGCGGCTTTGGACGACCTTTTTAATTTGTCTGAATAGACTCACCTTCTAAATTGAGTGAAATCTGCCTTTTATCACAACATACAAACATTCTACACTTTAGTCCATTATATCCTGTGTAGATCAAAGAGCCCACGCCTGCTACACCTGCCATTAGTCCGCTCACCGGCTCAAAGCAGTTGCAAGGAAATGAACATTGGGTAATCAATAAAACTAACCACACAAAAATTTTGATTTCCATTGTTGTCCTGTAGAAAAAAAAAGGGTGAGTATTGAGAGGGCAGAATCATTGACAAACGTGATATTCAGCAAGGCAATTTTAACTGAACAACAAATTCGAAAGTCCCAATTTTAAATGTTTATTTATTTGGGTCTCTTTAAATGGTTGATAGATGGGAAAACTACAATGCTATGCCCTATTCTTAAAAAATATAACTTTTCTAGCCATCTTTCTCTCATTTACTAAGGCACATCAAAGCTGATAGAAAGCAAAATTATTGGTGCTAGATATGCTCATATCACAGTTTTAATTGCAGACTCAGATATGTAAATACGTCTGCGTGTGTACGTGCATGCATAACTTGCCAGATGATAGCATGCTAGCAGCTATCTTTATTTGGGACCATTTATATATTGTAAACACTATAAAAGGCACCTGCTGAAGGCCGGGATGCAAACTTATAACACTAGCAAGTGGAGCTTAATTTGCTGATGAAATGAAGTTAGGGCTAAAAGGATTGGACAGAGGGTAGGGAGAAAGGTGGGAAGGGGGATTGTCATTATAGTTTACAAGCAGGTATAAAAACTGTTAGGTAGTGCCGTGTGTTTAGTAAACTGGTATTTGAGTACTTACACACTCAGGCTACTCAAGGAGTACAAGCCTCACAATCTGTAGCCAACTCAATCAGCTGAGACTGGTTTGACCTTTGTGTTCAAAGAGCATGTTACATAATTTCTGAAATTCTTTTTCTTAATTCTTTCTCTGAGGTTCATGTCATATCTCTTGAACTTTTCTGTAAAAAGTTCAATTTTGATTGGCAGAAAGCACTACTACACTGTATAATTTGTCTATAAAAGAGTTAATGTGTTATAATGCTTAAATTTGAACTTTTTTCCTTCTTTATAAAGTGTAAACCGATGCAAAACAAAGCTTAAATTCATCCAATTTAAAAACAATGCCTTTTAACAAAGCAATCTATCTCCACTTTCCAAAAGTGTATAGTTTCACGAATTGTTTGTCTCCACTATGGATAAAAAGCGTGGCTCACATGGTAGGGTAATATGAGTATGATGTGTGGTAGCTAGATCTAGGTCTCATAAACCAAAAGAAATGGTGGTGAGGAATCAATGGCAACCTACCTCAGACTGCCACAGGCCTAGAACAAAGAGACCTGAACTCCTAGTAACTCGAAGCTTTAGCCTTGGACTGAGCATGGAACTCACTTTACATTTTTTTTTTTTTTGCTCTAAAAAATTTTGCATTTATATGGTTCTCTCCCAGACTAACGTTTTATAAACAACACCCCATTATCATGGCAACTTAAAGACCTACTTAGCCTTCAGTGCATTCTATTTCCAACAAAACGATCCTAAAGTAAAATTACAACAGCTGGATTTAGATCCAGATTAGATTTGAGTTTAAATTACCGAAATGTGTATTATATTTTACAATGATTTTACTTTTAGGGCGGCTTGACAGTCTTTTAAAACTGAAAGTAAAAATCTGCAGTTGCCCACAACTTACAAAAATATGGTGACTTGATAATCTAGCAATTGCAAGCAAAGGAGAATAGATCTAGATCTAGTCTATAATCTAGGTCTAGATCGAGATTTTTTTTTTTTTTTTTTAAATCTATATTTCCAGCCAGTCAAGATGCCAGAGAAGAGGCAGAAAAAAGGCTAACTCTAGATATCTAGATCTAGATCTAGGCCTTGATCAATAAGTAAAATCTGAATTCGATCTGTTCTTTAGATCAAGGGATTGTAAATGTCAACTTTTCTTGGAAGTGGTTCTCCGGTTGGGAAATCGGAAATTCCTTCCAATTCCAGTCCCAGGTCTAGATTAGAATCTAGATGTAGAATGTAGATTCTAAAATGAGTTTATACAAACTAAAGACCTGCTACACTTACTTACCTCTGTACTTTAGTTCACAATAGGCCTAATGACTTACAAATAAAACCTTAGCAACTGTTTTAAAAGACAGTGCTCATGCAGACTGAAGTGCCCGCTGCTCAGTGATCGATCATCTTACAGGCTGTATGTGTGCGGCTGCGGCGGTTGATTTATCCAAATTAGCCCAGCTAAAGCCAACCCGAGATTAGATTCTACTTTCGCTTTCTAATCTCTGGTAAACGATAGAGATACAATAATGTATCTAGATCTAGATCTAATCTAGATTCTAGGTCTTTACAATGAGAATGACATAAATTTAGATTACCAAATGGCCGTTGCCTGATCTCAACTTTGTACATGTACCTCTAGATCTAGACTTCACAAATGAGGAAAATATAAACTGCTGAACCTTCGGTGCTGAGAATTATGCCCAAAAAGTGACCAATAAATAGATCTAGATCTAGATCTAGATCTAAAAAAAATCTAGATCTAGAGGTTAATTATCTTTTAACATAAATATTGATTTGCGATGGTTAAAACCTTTTGCGTTGAACTCAGCAAATGAACTAAAAACCGTCAGTACGGAGGTCTCTTGATTTTAAACTCTAGTGACTAGTGTGATTCAATAGTAACTAAATCAGCCCAGGCCTCTAGTAGGCCCTAGATCTAGATCTAGATGAAATCTCATCTTTATAACTTGAGAATGTCAACCGTCTAGAAGATGCACCAAGATCTAGATCTGTACAATGGATTATCAACGCCAAGAGTCTAGGGCGTAGTGGATTTTGTTAGACATCTAAGTCTACATACGATGAGATTTGCAAGGCCTTTAAACATTCAGTCTTTATTCTTCAAATGAAATTATATTGATCTGCATTGAGTGACATCAGGATCATTTTTCATACAAATTTATGAAATACTGCCAAGTACTTCAACTTTACTTGATAAACTATCACCAACACATACTCATTGTAAACGACCCTAAATAATAAAAAAAAATTTGTCCACAGGAGAACATCACCCTGGGGGTCATTTAAAGCTGGAATTTAAGACAGGATAAATGCTTTCTTAAATCAAGATAAAACAGAATAAATTAAGATCAAGATCTAGAGACTTGGTCTAGATTCCTTAACTTGTTTTTTAAGCCTTTCTAGAGTTTAAATCTTGAGTCAGTTGTCTAAATAAGATGCCAACTTTGTCAATTTGAACCAGCAAGAAGTAAAACTCACAAAGCTATTGAGAGAGGACTGTATTTGTGGTACAGCAAAAGAAGTCTTGTTATAAATTGTGCAGTAATGAAAAAATTCAAGTAATATGTAGATATGATGCAAAACAGTTAAAATCTAGATATATTTTAACTCAGCAATCATGAGTGAGTTACGAAAGCACTCACTGGCCTTGGGCTTTGGTGCTGTGGCAGCGGCCATTATTTCTGCTGCTGTATACTCTGGGTGGTTTGGGATTCTCTTCTGGACTTTGGTCCACGTTGTGTTTGCTGCCCTGGGATTTTACTATGCGGTGCAATGGAACCTTGTCTGTGGGAAACGTTACAAGCCTCAGTTAGACGGGAGCCTCACATCATCAGTATCTGTTGTGATTCAGAAAATGATGGTAAGTTGTGTGGTGGGGAATAAATTCCCAAAAAAGGAATCTGAAGAGGCTTGGATGATTAAAATGTGTTTGAATTTTTCATATTTGTGTTCCTTGATTGAGGGGAGGCACCCCCCCCCCCCC
>BLXT01000663.1:1706154-1718099 GCA_019648995.1 Plakobranchus ocellatus | reverse complement strand
CCTAAAAAAAAAAAATGAACCATACAGAGGTCGAGCCTTTTTTCTCGATGCGACTGCTAAGTCTTGTGTGCGATTTTGTCTATAAAATAATATAGAATGAATGTTTTTTTTTTTTTTAAACTAGTCATGTGTGCTCATAATGTTAAAGTGAATAGAAACGTACGGGTACAGTTTGTGTATGTTTGGATCAGAAAGCATGCTAACCAATTTACAATGGCATATAGAGTACATACGGATTAAAATTTGTTCTTTTTGAAGCCGTAATGATATGATGCGACAAACTATTACCGTTATGTAAAAAAAAAATAAGGCTGTTTTTTTTTCTCCTTTCACAATTGAAATATTACTTAAAATAAAAGAAGTAAAGGAACGGGCAAACATACTCACAGCGAAAACATGTTAAGTTTCCTTAACTTTATACGATATGACTACATCGTATTAAATTTTGACCTAAAACAAATGTATAGCTTCGTTAACTTCATAAGTGGTATGATCACACCTATTCAGTATTCACACACAAATGTATATTGATCTCTTCACACACAATATATCTGCCTACTTGTGTTGTTAAAGATCATAATAAAGATAGCTGCCTAATCGAATGAGCCTTAGTTTTTCTTTCCTACTTCTCTCCACACAAAGTTTTAGGAATCTGTCATATGAGTATCTGAGAGGTGCCTTTCATAACACTCTTTTTTTTTTAATTTTCTTTGCGATTCATATTAATCATTGTCTTAAACATTTCAATGTTTGTTATTGTAGTGGTTATTATTATTATCATTATTATTATTATTATTATTATTATTATTATTATTATTATTATTATTATTATTATTATTATTATTATTGTTGTTATTATTATTTATTGCTTTATCCAATTTTTTTTTACCTCGATTTCAAACATACTTATCCTAGCCCGTGATATATGACAGAGAAGGTATCCTACAGCGCTCTCTCCATAGTTGTTCTGTGTAAAGTGACAGAGAAGTCTCGTATTAATATGAAGATTGTGTAATCTTCACAGAGAAAAAAGAAAAAAATACGATTGCTTTCTCAGTTTTGTAAGTGGAACAGACGTGTGTCTGCACCAGGTGAGCAGACTTTCTTTATCTGTCTCAAGGTAATTAGGACATTCGGCAGTTGGTGTATTTCCAATTATCTTCAAGACTAAGCATCAACGTAAAAAGTATGCCAAATTGCATGCAGGTTTAAGTTAGAAAAGCGTCTATTTCAAGGTTTCAAGTTTGTCTTATTATACACCATCAAGTTTTTGTATCATTAGTAAAAAAGGAAAAGCTTGTCTGTTTGCTGCATAAAACATTTTTTTCCACGAGATAAAAACGTAAAAAGTTGTGCTTTATGTATTGAAATTTGCACTACACTGAATGTACTGAGGGTCATCACATGATGTGCACTGTACTTTCCTGATTCATTCTTTAAATTATGATATTTTAGCCCCTATTTAATTTAGTCTTTACAAACCTAAATATAAAAAAAAAAACTAGCATTTGATTAAATCAATAAAGTTTCCGTACTCTAGACTCTTCTGGTAAAAAATCTTCATTAGCATTACAGACTTGGCAATGCGTAAAGAAATGCTGCCATTGTTTTTTTATTCATGAGAATTAAGATAAAATGATGTAAAAATTGCTGGAATTATCAGTTTCTCTCACTGTGACCTGTACCTGTATCGTACCAGTCATCACCAAAAGTGGCGTGGTGTTACAATGTCACCGGTTTCCTGGGTGAGAACCAGGACACCTAGCAGGATTCAATAAAATTTCACGTTTTAATTATTTTACATGAATCCTTCATCTTCCTCAGTCAAGCTATTCGAATGTATGTGCTTCTTTTCTCTATAATGTAAAATTTTATAATCAATTTCTTTACGTCCAATCTAAAAGGCTAAAAAAGTAACAAAGTGACTTTGATTAGCAAATTTCGTCTTTTGCATTCATTACTCGCAATATGAGTTAGTCTAAGATTTTAGCAAAGACATGGTTAAGATTTGTGTGTGCTGCACATGTGTACGACTGTGTGTGTGTGTATGTGTGTCGGTGGAGAAAATTAGAAAAAGGGGGAAAGGAAGAGGAATGTTAAGCATTAGGAAAAAAGAATAATGTTACAATTTTTACAGGTGATAAATGTACAGATGAGCGGCCAGATGAGATCGAGATCTAGATTAGAATATGTAGTATGTCTTTTTCTTGAAAAACTAATTCAGCTTTATTTTACAAGAAAATAATAAATCATAGCTAAACAACCTGACCTTGTAAATAATAAATACTTTAAACAGTGCCTTAAGGGAAAAAAAGAATATCCAGAAAAAAAAAAGAAAAGAAAAGAACATTTTCTGAAAATCATTAATATAGGCATATCTCTTTCCGAATGTATTTTAAAATATATAAAACTATAGCAATATTCTTGACCCCATATCTCTAAGCTTGGCAGTCTCTCTCTCTCTCTCTCTCTCTCTCTCTCTCTCTCTCTCTCTCTCTCTCTCTCTCTCTCTCTTTCTTTCTCTCTGTCACTCTGTCACTCTCTCTCTCACTCTCTCTCTCTTTCTCTCTCTCACTCTATCACTCTCTATCTCTCATTCTCTCTCTTTCTCTCTCTCTTTCTCTCTCTCACTCTCTTTCTCTCTGTCACTTTCTCACTCTCTCTCTCTCACTCTCTTTCTCTCTGACACTCTCTCACTCTCTCTCTCTTACTCTCTTTTCTCGCTCGCTCTCTCTCTCTTTCTCTCTTTCTCACTCTCTCTCTCTCTCTCTCTCTCTCTGTTCCTCCCTCCCTCTGGGTGATTTTTTTTTAATAGAAGATTTACAATAACTCGGGAAAAGCAAAATCTTTTTGACGAGAGAGAACAAACAACCATTTATAAATGCTAATACAGATCTTATTCCAGTCATATTTCACCGATTTTCGATGCAAAAGAATAAATATCCATTGGAACAACTCGACTTTAAAACTGTATTTGCTTTAGAAGGTCTAACACTTTTTAAAATCAAATTTCTCAAAATGAACACGCCATGCTGCCTAGAACTATTTATATCGCCCTAGATCTCTAGCTTGCCCGCTTTTCCTGTTCGAAAATATAGGTGGCTATAAATAGATTAAGTTTCTCTACTAACTAGAATATTTCTCTTAAAACAACTCTCTCCCCTAATTCACAGATACCTTTGTCTCTCTATGTCTCTCTCTCTCACTCTCTTTCTCTCTCTCTAAGTTTGAAAATTGCGCGTGCGTGTGTGCACTTGGATGATTGTACATGTGTCCGAATGTTTCTTCCTTACTTCGGTCATCTCTCTGTGACTGTTTGGACAGCTTTTTAGTATCGAAAGATCTTTCTCTGAATGTCGCTATCTATGCGTCACTCTGGGTGAATTCAGAACAGCTGATGTCTGTCTATCTCTATGCCTCTATATTCGATCTTTCTCCGGGTATTAAACTGCATCTCTCTTTTTTTCTCTCCTTCCCTCTTTCGCATGTATAAGCTTCTTTACTCTTTTTATCTTCCAATAATTTCTTTATCACTTTTCATTTTACACCCGTTCTGAATATTACAATCTTCTTTTCTACCTCTCCTTCGCTCTCACCCTCTCTCTCATTCCTCTATTTCTTTCTTTCATTGTCTCTCTCGCTCTCTCCATCTTTTTTCCGATCCTGATTATCCCCTTTTCTTTCTTCTAAACTCTCTGCTTTTGGCCTAGAAAGTCCTAATTATTTTCAGCATTTCACCCTTTTCCTTTTCCATGTCCAAAAAATCATCCTTCCTCTTCATGCCCTATTTTTGGCGTCTCTCTCTCTCTATATATATATATACCTACCTATCCTTCTCAATGTAAATCTACAATAATTATATTCTAAGTGAAGACAACTTCAAACTATGCCAAACCTTCACTAGAGTGGTTTGTCTATACTCACGGTTACCCTCGGGCAAAACTACTCATTAAATACAAATTGGGGACAGTAATTGGAGAAGACCCTAACACTTCCGCCACGTGTAATGAGTAGTCCGAACCAGGGAGAGAGAGAAAGACACAGAGAGACAGAGAGATACAGAGAGGGAAAGAAAAAGAAATAGACAGAGAGACAGAGAGAGACAGAGAAGGAAAGATAGAGAAAGAGAGAGACAGAGAGGGAGAGTGAGAAAGAGAGAGGCAGAGAGAGAGAGAGGTGGAAAGATGTGATTCAGTTCTTTTTCAGACCATTCATGAATGTATCTCCACTAAACTAAAAAAAAAAAAGAAAAAAAAATTGGCTCTGAGGAAAAAAAATTATGTCCATTTATGTGGTTACATTTTTTATAACTGGCTTTGACGCGGATCTATAAACAGCAAGAAATGTTATGAAGAGGATAAAAAAGGCAGCAAAAACAACACCCCATTAAAATATTATTCAGTTATCACATCGAATCAAACATCACTGGAATTTTCGATAGAAAGATGGTTTTGAATACATATCTAAAGTACTGATTAAATCAATTCAAGAAATGTGAACAGCTTTTTTTCAACTTTGAATGACGGTTTTCTATTGAAAAATGACTAATAACCTTCAGGACCTGCTACTGTTATAGCGAATGATGTGGCTGTTGTGAACTTTCACCAGCATTCATGAGAAATGGGCGTGAGGATTGTTGTTGTTGTTGTTGTTGTTGTTGTTGTTGTTGTTGTTGTTGTTGTTTGTTTGGCTAATTGTAAACTTAAGGGTTTATCTACAAAAGTTAACGAAATTTAAATGACCCACTTATATTCAAAATGTAGTCAATCGTTACAAACCAGATCCCAGGGGTAATTACGTCGCCGTGATTCAATGGAGAGCCAGAATTTGTCACGAAAAAAGCTAAACACCTCCCTCCTAGAAGCACGTCATAATTCCAATGTTGTAATATGATAAGGGAACTCAAAAAAAAATGTTTCTGACCTAATAAATTGATTTTTATCAAAATAATCTTCTGTATCCACATTTTGTCATTGGATTTGCACGACCAAAGGTGAAAGTAGTTCCGGAAATGGTTGCCTGGGGAATTAATGTGAGATTTTCCATAAAAAATTCGTTTACAAGTTTGTAGCGTTTTCTAAACCAAGGCCTAAGATCTTTTTTTTTTTCCTCGATCGACCAAATTTTGGACAAGGCCCTTCTTACCCTCGAATTTTCTTTTTTTGTTTTTTGCTTTTGGTTTTGTTTTGTATGAGTGTAAAAAAAAAAGAGGGGGAGAGTGGGGAAGGGTTGGGGGAGGGATTTAGAGAGAATTTCATGCGCAGTTCAAGAAGCGAAAAAACGCAATGAAATCTCAATATTGCTAATCGAGTATCTGGTAAAAAGCAAAGAGACCAGAGTTTGATCAAGAAAGAAAACGATTAATATTTGCACTAGATATTGTAGTCTCTAAGAGCATGCCATATACACAGAACATATTTATACATTTATATAGATATGATATTTTTTTTTGCACAATTTATCTTAAAACATTTCAGAAAAAAAAATAATGACCAATAAACCAGGGAGTTTCGAAATTGTCATGCTTAGGTTTGAGATGAGGATATTTTATTTAAAAGACTGCAATGGTAAAATAAAACTGATTCACGGACATCAGTTCATGTGATGCATACTAAAATTACAGCAACGATACCGGTGTAATTTGTAACAATCACATAACAACACAATAAGACCCTAGTCATTTTTCGATGACAAGGTAATTGGACAGACCAAGTCTCATATCGCTGCTTGTGATGATTCGAAAATATAACAATACAATTACGGTGTCCCACAGGTAACCACCTACCTTTTTGTACTTCAATCCTTGCAATCCAAAATAGCTTTGAACGTTGGCAAATTTCTTCTTTGTGAAAAAGAACTGAAGAGCCCCAAGTAGTAATCTAAAGTTGGGAATCGCTGGTTTGTTTTTCAAGTTTGCAGCTTGATAGCGTGACAGCCATGCAAAGAGGAAAAAAAACCAAAAACAAACAAAGCAACAAAAAAAAACAAGACAAAAACAAAATAAGCATGTAAAACCCTCACTAAAAAGAGGGACAACGTTTGGATGTGACGATTTACGAGTTAATTATACACATTTAAAATCTCTGCCTTATTTTTTTTTCTTTTCAATCACCAAAGAATTAAGGTAATCGTGTCTCCCGTATTACACGTGGGTTAACAAAAAAAGAAAAAAAGAAATGACTATTAGACTTAAATAAAACGCAGCTGACAGGAAAATGACTAAAATAGTTGGCCTATATTTTTGACATGATATTCTTTACCACGACCTCTAGTTTAAGGCTATCTTCGAGTATAAAGGTCTGGTGATCAAATTCTTTCAGTAAGTGAGGGCAAATTGGTTTCGCATTACCAAGGCCGCAACGTATTTTATTTTAATTTTTTTTTCGAGTTCCGTTATTTCAAGCTTCGATCTCTCAAATTTTGTCTGGAGATTCTGTAGAAAGGTATGGTATAGCTGAAAAAAACCCCATTGAAAGAGACTTTTGTGGGGCCACGTAACAGTGTTTTCATTTGGCAGTGTTAATAATAAAATCTTTACGTTTTTGCTTAATCAACCATACTCTTTATTTGTTTTGTTCCGTGTGTTTGGGCCTAAGAGAAAGGCTGATAATATTACATAATCTTGACACATTTTTGTTTCATAGCAGATGGATAAAATCAATGTTTGCATGAGTTTGGTTGTGACTTGGTAGTATTTAATTAGTTTGTGCATGCTAGCATTATTATTGCTATATGCTGCTAACTTTAGATTTAAAGCAATAGATAAAAATACCAAATATATATACATATACACATAAGCAGATTAATTGAACAGGTCAAGATTGTACTAATAATGCATAAAGGAAATTAAGTAACAACTTGCAATAGCTGCATAGAATTTGCTACCATTGCATTGATAGTTTTGTTCTGCTTTTTCAAATGAGTTTAAACATTAAAGTTCTTACGTTTTCTTTGTTTTGAAATTTTTTTTTTCCTCGCAATGAAAATATCCTTTAGTGAAACTTGTTTTCTACTGAGAATTCAATTGTGAAGTATATCCGTATCGCATGTTCCAGTAATCCTAGCAGTTTAGGAATGTACACGACTTACTGAAGCCAAGATCTAAACTCTAATCGAGCCTACACCTGGAATTTAGATTGAAGTTTGTGTTGATTGGAAAAACAAAATAATAATAAAGTTTGCTTCTTAAAATATCACAATTTTTTTACCTAATCGTTTTAAAAAAAAGATCCACATTTTTACCTTTTATTCTCTGCCATTTTTTATAGCCACTTATGTCTTTTTTGTGGTATGTGGATTGGGAAAGGCCACAAAGCCTGAATAAGTTGAATATATGAATTATACACATACATACTTACATATAATTTTATATATATTATATTCATATATATATATATATATATATATATATATATAAAAATATCATGTAGTGGCTTGATCGAAGGGTTTCATCTGATTCAAGTTTGAAGGTATAAAGGCTGGTATCAGAGGTAGAGATACGAGAGAGAACAAGACAGAAAAGGATAGTGTAGAGACAGCTGGACAGACAGACACACAGACAGACAGATAGGTAGGCAACAGAATGGCAGGAAGAGAGCTAAATAAAAGTAAATGGAGAGAAAGAGAGACGAATAAAGACAGAAGGATATTAAGAGTAGAGAAAGAGTGACAGAGAGGGGGAAACAGACGGACAGATAGACAGATGGAGAGAGAAGAAAAAGAGAGAAGTTAGGGAGAGAGAGAAAGAGAGAGTAAGAGAGAGAGACAGAGCGAGAAAATGGCCGCCTTTTTAAAACTAGAAAAAAGTTTCATTGCCCAAAATTCACATGAATATTTGTTTTTCAACGTACCAAAATAGAATTCAGCCAGCCTTTACCCCGGGTTATCGAATTTGGGTTATTCATTTTGTAAACACACACACACACACACACACACACAAAATTCTGATAATCCTATCAGTCTCAACTCATTCTATGGTGCCTTTAAGTAAAGATTATTTTTGATCTCTTTAAAAAAAAAAAGAAAAGAAAAAAAAAGAAAGAAAGAAAAAAAGAAAACTAGGACAGGTTTTGACACAAAGTCAAACTTTGTCTGCTACTCAAACGGTCTATTCCCGTGTGCTTGCCATTCTGTAAAGTTGTCAAATAAAGTCATTAGAAAATACTTCTCATCTTTAATTGTAAAAGAGAAATCATAATCCACAATTTATTATAATCGAATCCAGTAGTTGTCGCGAAAAAGGGTTTTTTTTTTTCCTTTTTTAATTTTTGTTTTATTTAAGTAAGATTTGGCTCTTGAAAAATCATTTAATACAGATATGCAGGTAGAAAGTATCATTTAAAAATTATATGGTGCATTGACTATCAAAGGATTTCAAACCTTTCGTCCCGCATCTTGCCATGGCGTCAGTGCCAGGCCCAAGCTTAAATCTTTGTTAAAAAAAAGGTCCTTGAAGATTTCAAAGCAAGCTCGCTACCCATTGACCACCGGCACCACACAGTAGAAAGGTTCAGTAGAATAAGAGTTAGTGTGGAAGTTTTTAATTGAGCATTTTAAAGCTAGACAGAGTGATATTTTACATCGCAACGAGCAGTAAGCTTTCTCTTTATCTTTTAATCACATTTGCTATAAAAGTATGTTTATGTTTTTAGCTTTGGTAAATGTTTCTTTATTTTTATTATTACTCCATTCACGAGATCAAAAACCCTCAAGATGAACAAGAACATTTTTTTTACCTGCAATTATAATTTTATTCATGTCAAAATTTAAAGAGACTCTCCCGTAGAGCCCAAAACCGGAGATCATTTTAACAGCTGCTCGAAGCTCTAAAAATTAAAGGCTGACTTAAGTATTAACGATGTGCGTCACTTTAGCTTGTCTTTGAGACACAATGAAAGACTTTAAATTAGATGGTTCAGTGCAAAAGAATGTTGGCAAAGTCAAAGACGGAACCAGGGAGGAATAAACCCTGTACAAGAGTTGGGATTAACGATAGGATTGGCATTAGAGTTAAGCTTAATATTAGGGTTAGCGTTAGGGCAAATTTTTGGCCTAGTGTTAGGATCACAGCTAAAGTTAAGGTCAGTATTAGATAAGTATTAGAACTGGTGTTGTTAGCAACTGGAAGGTTACTGGAAGATTCAGAGCAAGGATTGACAGCAAGTTTAGGATCTGGGTTTGAGTTAATTTTGGGTAAGCCTTATCGTTAAGGTTAATGTTAAGGTTGCGGATTTGATAAGGGTTGATTGGATTTGAATTATGGTTAGTTTTGATGTAAAGTTGGAGATAGGAATAGAGTTTGGTCTATGTTGAAGGCTAGGTTAATAGCTAGGTTATGCTTAATGTAGGATTCAAATTAGTATTGATGTTACGATTGTGTTTGGCATATGTTTGGAGTTAGAATAGCGGTTTGGGTCACGGCTTAGCTGAAGTCTAACCCTTAACCAAATATAAAATGTCTGTTTGCAGAGATTTAAGTTTTGATTTCATTCTGTGCAATTTTTTCCGGGGTTTCATGGCAGAGAAAATGTGTAAATTTCTTATTTACTATTGTTTATGCTTAAAAGAGTCTTCTATAAACTTCCCATGTTTAAAATCTCTTCCTAATACTGTTGGCTCGTGATTTGATAGTTTCGATATTTTATGACAAAGAGCAAAAAACTATACAGAGGAGATAATATATAAGAATTCCAATTTCTTATATTTCCTAAAATGGTGTGAAAAGTAACACGTGTGAAACATAGGTGGCTCATGAAGGACAGAAGCATTAAACAGATTTAGAAAGAGAGAGACAGAGAGACAGAGAGAGAGAGAGAGAGAGAGAGAGGGCGAGAAAGGGAAAGAGAGAGAAAGAGAGAGTGAGAGGGTGAGAAGGGAAAGAGAGAGAAAGAGAGAGAGAGAGAGAGGTCGAGAAATGGAAAGAGGGAGAAAGAGAGATAGGATGAGAGATAAAAGAGAGAAAGGAGGGAGAGAAAGTTGGAGTTGGGAGAAAGATAGTGAAAAAGAAGTGATGGGAAATGGAAAAAAATCTGAGAGAAAAGATAGAATGAGACAAGGATAAAAAAGGAGAGGGGGAGGGGGGTAAAAGGTAGAGAGAGTAGGACAGAGAAATAAAAAGAAAGGAAAGGAGATGTTATCGAGGGCAAGAGATAACCCGAAAGATGGATAAAGTGAGGGAGAGAGAGGTTGGGGAGAGAGAAAGAGCTGGAGAGAGAGGTATGGAGAGAGCTACAGAGAGAGAGAGAGCTAGAGAGAGAAAAATAGACAGAGTGAGAACTAGAAAGAAAGAGAGAGCTAGAGAGAGAGAAAGAGAGAGAGAGAGAGAGAAAGAGACAGATAGAGAGAGAGCTAGAGAGAAAGAGAGAGAGAGCTATAGAGAGAGAGCTAGAGAGAGATAGAGAGCTAGAGAGAGAAAGAGACAGATAGAGAGAGAGCTAGATAGAGAGAGAGCTAGAGAGAGAGAGAGCTAGAGAGAGAGAGAGCTAGAGAGAGAGAGAGACAGATAGAGAGAGAGCTAGAGAGAAAGAGAGAGCTAGAGAGAGAAAGAGACAGATAGAGAGAGAGCTAGAGAGAGAAAGAGACGGATAGAGAGAGAGCTAGAGAGAAAGAGAGAGATATATATAAAGAGAGAGAGAGAGCTAGAGAGAAAGAGAGAGATATATATAAAGAGAGAGAGAGCTAGAGAGAAAGAGAGAGATATATATAAAGAGAGAGAGCTAGAGAGAAAGAGAGAGATATATATGAAGAGAGAGAGCTATAGAGAAAGAGAGAGATATATATGAAGAGAGAGAGCTATAGAGAGAGATAGAGATAGAGAGAACTAGAGAATGAAGATTAAAAAAAAAAAAACTGGACGAAAATATGGTTTGGAGAGACAAGGTAAGGATGACCTGAGAAAATAATAAGAATCATTCCACATTTAAGTAGATGTAACAGTTCGATTATTGTCATGAGAATATTTTTTTTTCCTTTAAATGGGATTGTGTCAGCACACCTTATAATAAACGAGGTAAACTTTGTGGTTAGTTTCTCTTTAAAGAAAAAAATCAAAGAATCATAATTTCAACCGGTATTATTTTTTTAAGAAAAAAAAATGACATAGTAATGTGGTTGACATTTTGTCAATATCTGTCACAATTCTAACGTGTCCTGTTCCATTGTTCTTGACAGTTTGAGAGGTCCTTTGTACGGAAGAACCTTATTGTTAAATTCTCCCACTTTACTAGGAGAGCAATAAGCGCTTCGAATATTGCGGCTCATATAAAAGAGACGTCAGTATGTGAAGGTACTCGTTCATGGCAATGGCTGGGTTTCTAAACAAATTAAAGAAAAATAGAGAAAAAAATTGAGAGAGAGAGAGAGAGAGAGAGAGAAAGAGAGAAAGAAAGAGAAAGAAAAAGAATGTAAGTAGAAACAGAATGAAGCACTTTGAATTATCAAAGATATTGTTCTCCAGTAATTTTACAAGTTTCTCAACAAGGATTTGATAATTGCAATCTCGAAAACCATACTGTGAAGAAAAGATTCTTATAGATTTCCTCCTCACGCGAAGAGGATCTGAGTATTTTACACTCTCCACCAACCAAGCGTAATTGCTCAGTTTCTTATTTTAATTGTGAGGTTACCATCCATAACAATTATAACGCCATTCATGTCAGGAAACTTTTTTTTTTTCACAATGAATGTATTAAATTTATTATAAGTGGCTTTCCCATGGGTATCAACAATTATTCATAATGAGAAGTCAACAAATTTAGAAATCGCGATGTTTCATTCATACATTCTCATTGTCAATTTATTTTTCTGTCCGCCCTTCTTGCCTTTTGCTTTTTTGTTTGTCATTTCTGTATGATTAGTTTAATCTTTCTTCTTGTTATTAATTTTTATCTCTGAATTTTCTCTCTCTCTCTCTCTCTCTCTCTCTCTCTCTCTCTCTCTCTCTCTCT
>BLXT01000663.1:1580523-1596932 GCA_019648995.1 Plakobranchus ocellatus | reverse complement strand
CTCCCCTTCTCCCACCATCTATATCCCCCTTTCCCAACTCTCTTTCCCCATGGAATCTTCAGCTAATGTTTTTCTTTGAACAATCTCTTTGTGTGCATTCCTTGATATGGCCGAAATCGTATTGTCTTTTGTTTTCCTACGCCTCTTTGGCCCTGGATTTCTCCCATTTGGTTCGTGTCTTTCACCGGTGTGTGACATTGGATTCTGCAGCTATGTTCCAAGCCAGCCAATTTTCTTTTCTTTGGACAAAGAAATTGGCTCTAGACTGTGAAGCACCAAATCTAAAGAAAAGGTGTTGTTTTTGTAGTAGTAGAGAAGTTTGATAAGCATTGCTTCCGACAAGCAGACACTGGCTTGGCTGTTATTAATTCCGTGCAAGTATTATTTTTTTTTTTTTTTTTTTGCATTTTATCAGGCCATTAAATTTTCAGGTTGCCAACCTAAAATCAGGACATTAGTAAAAGGCTTATTCGATATAGTTCTCTAATGGTAGACTTAAGAGTTTATAGCTTGTGTTAACTTATACAGTCTGTGTTCTGTTAATTCTATCGCTAAGATTACTAGGACTTATCTTCTATTCTTGTTCTCGATATTTAACCTGACTTCCTGAATGAACAGAATTAGCAATTCCTCTCACATTTCTTTCTATAGAATGTAGACACTGGTCTTCATTCCTCTCTTCATTCCCTCCACTAATTATACACTTGACATAGCAAGAAACACACCAAAATAAAGACCAAAATCACCATTGGTCCAGATGTATAATATACCTCTTCTCATTACTTTTATCAAAGTAGCAGCTTTTAAAAGTACAGGATAAGAGTTAGTACAAAATAGAAGGGCCATTTTTTTCACTAAAGGTAAATTAAAATGCTTAAAAATCATAAAGATTTAAATTTTTGCGGAAAAACGAACACAGGGGAATTGTTTGTTCGCATAAGACTTGTGTGGTGTGGGTATTCCCACTCTGCCTTTCTCTGGTGCTTTCACCCCCTGTACTCTCTTTCTCTCTCTCTCTCCCTCTCTCTCTCCCTCTCTCTTTCTCTCTCTCTCTATCTGTCTATCTATCTATTTATGTATGTATCTATTTATCTCTATCTCTTTCCATCTATCTATCTATCTCTCCTTCGCTCTGCATTCTCTCGCTCCCTTTCGTTCTCTCTCTCTCTCTCTCTCTCTCTCTCTCTCTCTCTCTCTCTCTCTTTCTCTTTCTGTTTGTGTGTGTGTGTGTGTGTGTGTGTGGTTTCACAGTTCTCTTTGCTTTTCGAACTCTTCACCACCATTCTTCATAGAACACCTTTAAACTTTGTATCTTACCCTCTCTGTTACTTATCTTTATCTCTCTTTTTTACCTGTTTGAGCACATTTTTCTCTATTGCTATTTCACATCTATTATCCACCAATACTTTTTCCCCCTCTCCACTCTATTGTCTACTCTTAATCTAAACTAACCTTGTTTCCATTTGACTGAGATTTTCTAAAATAAACTCTGTTCATCTTAAATCGAATTGAATCATTTCATTTATTTTTATACCTTGTTTTTCAACCTTGAACCTTCCATGTTTTCCAAATTTCTTCACAAAAGCCCAGCAAGCGAGACGATTAGTACTTAACACTAAACAGCGGAAAATTCCAACTTTTTCCTTCCCTATTATCATTTGAAACAGCTTTGTTCTTGTTGTTTTTTGTTTTTTGTTTTTTTTTTGTTCTGTTTTTTTTTTGTCCTGGATTACTGTTATCATACCTTATTCCTTTGTTTTTAGCCTTCTTTTGTCTGTTTTGCTAGGACGGCTAAGTAACTCTAGCAACGCTTTAGATGTCAGACAATCCATAATCTGCTCTCCATCATGACACCTGATGATATTTATGGGTCTTCACCATTGAGCTTTATTCAACAAAAATTCAGACTCATTATCTCTCTTTGACTCTCTCGCTCTCTCTTTCTCTATTTCTTTCTCTCTCTCTCTTTCTCTCTCTCTCCCTCTGTCTCTCTTTGACTCTCTCGCTTACTTGCTATCTCTTCTCTTTCTTTCACTTTATCTATCCTTATATCTATCAATCTATCTAACTATAAATCTCTCTCTCTCTCTCTCTCTCTCTCTCTCTCTCTCTCTCTCTTTCTCTCTCTCTCTCTATATATATATATATTTTTTATTTTTATTTTTTTTAATCTATCTATCCATCTGCCTGTCTCTCTTTTCTTACTCTCTTTCTCTTTCTATTTCTTTTTCTCTTTATCCCTTTAACTCTCATTTTTCTTTATCTTTTTTGCTCTCTCTCTCTCTCTCTCTTTTTCTCCCTTCGCCCTTTCCTTTTTTCTCTCTCTCTTTCGCGCTCTCTCTCCATATCTCTTTCTCTCTTTGCATATTTTATATATAAAATGTATTGCATCCAGTCATTCTTCTTTTTTTTTTTCGATCTTGCCCCTGTTGATCTTATAAATCTTAGCCTTTCTGCATCAAACCTCATTCTTTTTCTTTCCTTCTCTTTCTTTCTCTTCACCAATTTATTCCTTTCACGTCTCTCTTACGCCATTTTGTACTTCAATCGTCTGGCTCCCTGTCTGTTCGGTTTTAGTTGGGTTTTTTTTGCCTTCGTTTGCTCTCTGTCTGTTTGTCCTTCTTCTACATTTTTTCTGTCTTTTGACTTCATTTGTTTATTCCCTTCATTTACTAACAATCTTCTCTTCCTACGGCATTGCCAATCAACGAATCGGAATAAAAATTTTCATTCCTACTAATTATATTTTTTAGTCTCTCTAGTTTGATTTTAACAATTGGACTTAAAATAGCCTGAATATTTCTTTGGACCTCGCACAGGTATTGTTGCAAACAAACAATGCTTGTCTGCTTGTCTTTGTAGGATTTGTCTACTGTACAAAGGGAAAATCGCTAACATTATGGTTATATATTTAGCACCTAAAATCAAAGCACTAGTGTTATCATTTCGAAACCAGTTTAGATTATCATACACTTCTTGCAAAGGATGCACATCCCTCTGTGCAGTATAGGGGAAACTCCCATTCGTCATTTTTGTCGTATATGCAGATTATTTAGAATAATAAAATTCTAGTACATATCTAGTCTATCTGTATTTCCTCTGAGAGGAGGTATAGGTGAAATATTATTTTCCGAGTGTGTAGTCTAGTTTGATCTCGGTATACCAATGCCTCTCACTTATCTACGAATCAATGTAGTGTGAATCTACTTCACACTTTTGAATGTTCAGTACTAAAGTCCCCATTTCTAACCTCCACTGATTCTGCTCAAATCTTTCGCTTTCATTATTTTTATACGGTCATTATTTCGATCAGATTTTGAAAGAGATGTTTAGAGGGTGATAACTTCTAAAAGAAACAGATTTTGTCCAGTGACTCTACAAGGAAAGGAGAGGAATTCATTTTATACTGAAATGGATGTTTTTGCATCAAATAAATCATGTCAAGAAGGATGAAAATATCTTTTCTCGTGCAATGGTTTTCATCTGTTAATTTGAAAAAAAAAAGTTGTGGTGTTACGTTCCTTTAGCCTAATGTTATGTTATGTTTCATACTTAATTACATTTGCGAGTCTTTGAAACTTTAAAAAATTGTAGCATTGGTTGCTTAAAGCCCGTAGACTATTGTTGTTTTTCGTCCCTGAGTTGAAGACGGAAAAAAAGCAGATTATATGCTATGGACAAAAAAATTATTAAATACTGTAGACGTAATAAAAACTCCGAGAACTCTAAATGCAAATCTCGACTCTAAATAAGCACAGGAGGTGCTGTTTCCAGACACATGGCTTGGATATCAAATTTTCCTAATCTTTCCCAGTCCTTTTATCTCCTCAACCCATAACTTTCTTTAAGATTCTGTTATCATGTTGGGGAATAGCAAGACAGGATTTAGGTTAAGGAAATTTTAGTGTTTTGGCTCATCTGACTAATGGCATTATCATATAAGAAGAAGAAAAATATCTTCACAAAAGAAAAGTAGAAGAAGTATTTTGTTCATTTTTTCCTCCTATGTTAATCATTTCTTCCAATTTCTTTTTACTTCCTACAACACCCATGAAACTTTTATCACAAATCTAGTTTTTCTAACTATAATATTGGCCTATGTATCAGTAGTCCATCAATCGGTTAACATTTTTATTATCGTCGATAATGTGTTTCTACTTTTGCTAGATCAATATCAAATCAGGAAACCAATCTTTTACTAATTCTTGTAAAAAAAAAAAAAATTAGTTTCTACTTTTTGGAAAATACTTTTACCCTGCTCAATTCAATGAAAATTTATGTTTTAAACTATTCAAGGGAAAATGCAGGAAACCAGATCTTTGCATCGCCGGAAGGTAGAAAGTCAACCACTTTACCACCGTATTATGGGGACTTTAAAAAATTACCTAGAACGCGGCGCAATCGGTCGAATGACATTAGAGTGAAAACCAGAGTAGGTTGCCTCTGAAATGAATGGCCTATGGGAAAAATATCTGGTTAATGACTTCTTAACGAAGGTTAGTGCGCCACGCTCGATTATCAGTATTATGATCCTTACCGACAGTTCAGGGTGTCGTATTTTAGTCAGGAGACTAAGTAATGAGAATCAATGCTTTAAGTTTGAAATTACTCTGATTCTGGCTTCACATTTTAAACTTTATGATCCAGTGCGAGTGTATATGGAAAGGGAGAGAGAATGTTGTTGTTGTTGTTGTTGTTTATATACCTAGCTCCCCAATAAGTTGATCTCAGATTTTCAGGTTCTCAGTCAGGCCAGGGCGCCGGTGGCGGGGCTCGAACAAAGAACAGGGTTCCTGCAGATCTCAGGGTGGACTCTCTTCTCTCTCTCTCTCTCTCTCTCTCTCTCTCTCTCTCTCTTTCTTTATCTATATCTATCTATCTATTTATCTATCTATCTATCTATCTATCAATCTATCAATCTATCTATCTATCTATCTATCTATCTGTCCATTTATCTGTCTTTGTATCGATCTACCAAATAACTGTCTAACGATTGACTTATCCAGATAGCATGAAATGTATTTTCCACTTTTAACACAGCGCTGTGAATAATCTACCTATGCGTTTAGCTGAATATTGGAAGCATGGGAATATTTGTGAGAAGTCTGGCATCAATTCGTAAAATATCTAAGGATGAACAAAAAATCATCAAAAGAATACGAAGGTTTTTTGTCGATTTTTTTTTCTTTTTTTTTTGTAAAAGATCCGCTATCTGTATCAAACTGCGATGTAGTTTTTCTAGTTCAGGAATCCTACTATAAATAACTTTAATAACTTTCAAACAATTTTATAGATACATTTTATTTATTGTGCAATTAAAAGAAACGTAAAAAAAAACACAACGTTGTATTCGCTGTGAATTCAAAAAAAAAAAAAAGCGACATTGTGTTCCAGCCGATACCATGAATTAATCGAACAAGACTCTAATGAGCTTATGAGCTCACGATATTTTCGTGAATCACGATTCTTTAGAGACTCCTGATGTTAGAGTAAGAGCTAAAATCAATCAGCAGATCAGATTTGGAGCCTGGAAGCCGACACAAGTATCTCAATAAATCACTGACGCATGAAAAAAAAAGATCATTTTTTTTTATCACCTAGGCTGGGCTGATGTGACCGTCTCGAGGTGTATAGGACTTTCGATATGTGGCTGGGTGGCTTGCCCGTTACCTCGGTGTATTGCACTTTTGTTGCTTGGAAAAAGAGGTCAATGCTAAAGATAATGAGAGCGCGTGTTTTTATGTCTTGTGTGTGATCAGCGCTGATAATGTGGTTTTTATACTCTAGATATTTCCTTATGCTAGAAAGTCTTTTTTCCCCCTTGCTTTTTCATTATTTCATTTATTTTACATTTTTTATGTAGATTCTTCCCTCTATTCCTCTTCACGTTATGTAAATCTCTCTCCCTCCCCCCTCTCTCTATCTTTCTCTCTCTCTCTCTCTCTCTCTCTCTCTCTCTCTCTCTCTTTCTCTCGTTTTTTCTCAATGCATGCTTCACTTTACCTTCCTTGTTCTTATTGCATATGTTTCTTTAACTGTGTGTATTAGTTTATATTTCACCTAATCATTACCATTCATTTCATTCTTTATATTGGTGATGTTATATTTTGTATCTATTATTTACGCAAATTAGCTATTTAAGTCTCTAAAACGTCTATAGTGCTTCTGCGATGGTATGCGTATTCGTTACGTAAAGCTTAGGAGAAAGTAAAAGTACGTTTTAGGAATATCGCTTTCTGTGTTCTTAACTTAAGGCAACGATTTTCTCTTCCAGATGTTTATTGTCAGCAATGAGTGACTTTTATTATGAATCTCAGTAAATGTAACGACTACTCAGTCCCATTGACGTTAGCAGACACGCGCTGACATCTACGGGGAATCTGCATCATCCATTTGATATTCTCTCAAAATAATGTGAGAATTTCTGCCTTAAGCGGCTTGTATACACCTACCGATCTATCCGCCAGTTATCCGTAGGATATCAAGGCGTTTTGGAAGGGCCGATCAAACCCCTAGTGTCAATGGAAAAACGCTTAAAACTCGAGCAGAAATCAGGCGGTCAAAGGGTCTGTCGCCCCTAGTCGCCTGAAATCAGAGGCTTCTTGATTTTCATCCGTCTGATATAGCTCGACATGGCGTGGTTGTCGAGATAAGTCATGTTTCCGTGCTAGTGAGAGAATTTTTAAATAAAAGTAGAGACTTCGTTGTAGGTTTTATGATTAATATGATTTCGGATTTGAATCCAGCAGCTTCAAATTAGGGGGATCGTCGAGCAGGATTATGAAATTTTGATTTGTTATCATTTTGTACATCTGTTTTATTTGTTCTTTGTCACATGTACAGTACTGCACACAAAATGACACACACACATTTTGTCCGTCAGTTTGTACACACATCACAGCACACATGCCTGATATCACCAGATATTATCTCTACAGAGTAAACGCCGAAAAAAGTCTGCCAGATATCAAGGAGATTTAGATCCTTCAAATATCGCTCACATAAACTCTGCCAGAAATCACTCAGACAAAACCGGTAGAGTAAATGGCCTATCAGAAATAGAGAATAAAATCGCTGCCGTGAATCTTAAAAATAATAAATAGTTGAGGTCTATAATGTTAAGAAATGGTTCACAATTTCTCGAGTATATCAAAGAGCGCCATGAGTTTGAAATTAACCTACCATTACCACACAAAAAACTGAACGGCATCTTTGGAAAACTTACGATTCTTTGGAAACTCTAATTAACATATAATTATATTAAGATAGGTTTAACTTTTTTTTTTTTTTTATTCCAAGGTGGGCAAACCTAATTTGAACATAATTTTAGGGCTCTACGCAAATTAGGCAAACAGCTAGATATTTCCTTTTCTGTTATTATCATAGGTTTATCTTAATCTCTAGGCTCCTCAGTGTTCCTGATAAATCGTTTTAAAATTCTAAACGCTCTGATAAGTATGAACTTTCTTGGATAAAATTTATGTCACAATAAAAAGCATTGACAGGTTTTTCTGCTCTGCCAAACCGAAAGCAAGGCCGTGAGAGAAAATCAGGACCAAAAGGAAACTCCAATTACTTGTGAAGCGGATGCCGTTTTCGCTCGTTATTGCTTTTTTATCCTTAGTATTAGCCGGGCAGTTCTTGATTGCTTCCTTCCATATTTTATTTTCGATCCAATCATTTTTTTTTCAATGACTTAAGGTTTTTTCTTACTTTTTTTCAACTTTCCATCCCGCTATTGTAATGGTTGCCCTCTTCGGGAATTGAAAGAGAAAAAAATGCTTTTCTTTTATCAGATATTTAATTTCGTCGATAAATCGAATTTTCAGTACAAATTTAATATGAGTTTTGTTAAGAAAAAAAAAAAAACTTCGCGGGTCTTATTTTTTATCATTCGGAGGCATTTAAATCATAGTTAATTTTTTTTGTCAGCCTTTTATTTTTATTTCCTCTTGTTTTTCAAATCTCTAAGTTGATGAAAACCTAACAAAACTGGTTCTTTGAGCATGCAGAAAAATACAATGCTTGAGACTTTCCATTTTTAGCCAAGGACAATATATAGAGATTTTAATATTAGGTTTCTGAACAGAAATGGCTTTTCAATTACCTTATTATCTAATCCGCTAAAATTATTTTTTTTTTTAAATGTTTCCAAGCAAGACAGTCAGATTTGTGCCTTTTACTCTCGCTTAAAAGCTAAAGGTGCATTTAAATCTTTCAAATTAAACTCGATTAATCTTACAAAAAATCTAGCGCAGCATCGATGGTTTTGATCTTTTGTTTCCGAACAAAAGAACCTTTGCTCTGGTGGAAAATTTTATCTCAGAGGCTGGATATTTATAATATAATAAACCGCCATACTTTTATATCACTAATAGCATGATAATTCTTTGTTGTTCATTTTTTAGTTTGTGTTATTGCCTTTTGTTTCCTCCTTTTGTTGTTGACGTCCATTTGTCTTTCTGTTCGCTAAAGCGTCGCGACTGTCATGGCAATGGTATCTTTGAGCGGAGAGGCATGATGTGTGTTCTTGACAATCTACACTGTTATGCTATGTTTACAGTAATCATACGCGATAACTCTGGTCCCAATGGATGCTACTCGTCTTATCCCTCTCTTCTCTCATCTTCTCTCTCTCTCCCTCTTCTCTCACCTTCTCTCTTTCTCTTCTGTTCTTTCACCCTCTGTCGCTATCTCGGACTCTCCTCCTCACACTCTCTCTTTATCTCTCTCTTCTTCTTCTTTGTTTATCTGTCGTTCTGTCTGCCTGTCTGCCTTATTCTCTCTCTCTCTCTCTCTCTCTCTCTCTCTCTCTGTCTCTCTCTCTTCCTCGCTTTCCCGTTCTATCGCTGTCTCGCACTCTCTTACTCACACCCTATCTTTATCTCCGTCTTCTTTTTTTTCTGTATTCTTTCTCTCTCACTCACCTTCTATCTTTCTCCCCTCCTCCCTCTGCCATTTTGTCGCTTTCTCACACTCTCTTAGCCACACTCTATTTTCTATCATTCTCCCACTCACTCTCTCCCACTCACTCTCTCTCTCACTCACTCTCTCCCACTCTCCCTCTCTCTTCTGTACGATATTTGACGCCGGCCTGTTTTAAATGCCCCCGCCATAATTTTAATCCTAACATTTACACGCGATATCTCCCAACGTGACTTTCTTTTTATTTTACTCGGTTTCAACAAAGCATGTGGTTTTTTTTTTTCTTCACACTGAGAGTTAAACTGTGTGTATAAAAGCTAAGAGCTTATACAAACTGAGGGAATCTGTTGTGGAGAAACTTTCCCAGGGAGAGGGAAAGATCAATGCCTGCAAACGTCCACAGGACTGGAATCATAGGCTCTAGCGATGACCCTAAAGAAAAGGTAGTACTTAGAGCCACATAACTACAGTGTTAAAAGCTGCCAGTTGATTGGCGGATGCTCGGGATTTAAGTGCGCATTCTCTTTGCTATACTCGCTATGTGTGTGTGTTGTTTTTTTTTAAGTTGAGTTCAACTTCTATTTTATTTGGAGTTCACTTCAAATTGGATCTCATCCAGTTTGTTTTTTGTTTGCCGTATAATGCTGTTGGGAAATAAAAAAAATTATGGGCACGCACGTTTCCAGTTACACATACATGAAAGCTGATAAAGTAAATTTTTATCCACGCGTGAAAAACATCAAGCTCATAATTATATACATTGTTGTGCCTTATATATATTTCGCTTATTTATTATTGTGTAAGTGAAATAGGGAAAACGCAGGACTTCGCTATTTCCCGTATTACACGTCAAGTTCTCAAAGACTTATTAAATATCGTAATATCATCAAAATATGAAAGTAAATTACTTGGATATTCAGCACAGAGATGTTTGAGTGCTGCAGTTCGAAGCAATAACCAGATAGGTACAAGATGCGTATACGAAGACATCAAAATGAAAATCGATTTTAGTATAAAAACTAGAGATAGAGAGCAAAATTGCTTTTTTTTTTCAGTTGATATGAGAAATATCTTTTAAAAAATCGTTTCTCATGTCAAGTGAGTTATATGTTTTTAGGTGATATTGTTTTGTTACAAAAATGGTGTTTCTTGATTTGAAGCTTATTTTATTTTGCTTGTAATATAAAATAGTTGAACAATACGTTACTTCACTTCTAACTCATAACCATGGAAACGGTCTCGGGAGCTTGATTTATAACAGGGCTTAACGGCAAGTTTGATGGGTTTTTTTTTAGAAATAAGATTGATTTAAATTTATTTATATCTTTTCTACAGTAGACCTAGGTGTAGAGCTAACTAAGTTTGACATTTAAAAAAAAAAGGCAATAGAAAACCAAGAAGTAGTTTATTTCATCTATCAAAGAATGGATTGGAGATAGCGTTAGATTGTACAAGTTATACTTGTAATAATTATATAAGGTGAGTAAAGTTATTATATTATACATATATGAAATGATCTCAGACTCTCAAGTCCCCCGTCAGTTCTGGGCACCGTTGGAAAGCTCGAACTCGAGTTCACGACGGAAAGTTTCCAGCAGATCCTAAGGTGGATTCGCTATCCATTATACCACCAACACCTCAAGTATTTTGGAATGTCCCTATATTAATCATTATATTTTTGACAAACACTCAAGTATTAAATTCAGAATATCAATATTGTCTTCTTAAACCTCAACCTGTACCACATCAATGTTGGAAGTATGCAGTAGATTTTCTTATTTTTTCTTTAACATGGCAACATTTTGATACATTAACTATCGTGCGTAAATGGTGTTTTGGTAAGGTGAATCTGCTTCAAATGTAGTTCTGAGACTCGAGATAGAATTTCGATTAATTCTGTTTTCTCTCCCTCATTGCAAATGTGGAGCAGCTGTGCGCATCACAGCCTTAAACTAGTTTCGTTTTTTTCATCTGGATTCTTCGGACTAACGTACTGGATGGTCGCTAAGTTCAATTTTCTCCCGTCTGATTTTGAATTCACCATGGAATATAGTGATTTCCTCAAATTTCATTTCTCTTTCTCTCTCTCTCTCTCTCTCTCTCTCTCTCTCTCTCTCCCTCTCTCCCTCTCTCTCTCTCTTTCTCTCTTTCACTATCTAACTCACTCTCTCTCTCTCTCTCTCTCTCTCTCTTTCTCTCTTTCACTATCTAACTCACTCTCTCTCTATTTCTATCTATCTATATACCTATGTATCTATTTGTCAATCAAGCCATCTATCTATCTATCTGCTTATCTATTTCCCTCTCTCTCTTTCTCACTTTATTTATCCATCTTGATTACAAAGAAATACAGTCTCTATTTCTCTCTTTTTCCATCTTTATATCTTTCTCTATCCATGTGTATAACTTATTTCTTGCCTCACTGTGTATATGCATGACCATTAATTTTATACTTGAGTATGAAGAAAACACTTTCTCTCATTCTCTCTCTATCTCTGTCTCTGCATCTCACTCTCTCTCTCTCTCTCTCTCTCTCTCTCTCTCTTCTTGTCCTTATTTGTCTCCTTCTTTGTATTACCCTTCCATCCCCTCTCATTCTCCATTTACTTTCCTTTTAATATCCTAGTATTTACATACAGCACATTCAGGAACAAGCACGATCGGGTGGCGAACCAGGCAAAAAAAAAAAAAACCTGATCCCCAAAAGCTGGTGCATGTGCACTAAGACCCTCAGTGTGATATTCACCTGAAAAAAGCACACACTAATATGATTATGTTGATGGAGCAGTGAGAAAACTAATGGTGTTAGTGGGAATAGACATGTAAACTGAGTTGTTTTTTCAACTCGATAAGAGGGATAATATTCAAATATTTCATTTAATTAAAACCATAACTTTGACACTAGTTTAACTTTTTAGCGCCAGGCAGTAGTTACAAATGGTGTCCATTGCAAAGATAAAGGTTTTCAAACGTTAGGGGGAAGATCAGAGTGTAATCTCACGCTGGGCTGACAGGTTTGCCTGGTGTGCATGCTACTGTAAGATGAGACTGTTTTAGTGAATCAGAGATGTTTGAGGAAAATTGACTGAACATATTTTTTAGTGGTTTGCTTGTGTTGCTTTGCATAATTCCGTAACAAAAAAAACGTTGGTTTTTTTTTTACTCCTGTTCGACAGTAATGATTTGGAAGGTTCAGCTGTGATAAATCTGAAATGAGGGAGAAAAAACGCACACAATATTGAGTAAATGAATCATTTTTCACCAGAAAGCACAAGCCAATCCTCACAGCTGTAACTCCATCGTGTGAAATAGAAGGAAGAAAACAAAAAACATTCTGCCCTTTTTTGGAACTACTTGTATTCGAGGGTGCGACGTAAAAGTACCTTTTTCTGTTAGATAACATGATTATTTATAATATTTGCGTGTTTCAATTGTTATTGCTTATGTGATTAAAAAAAAGCACTGAGTCATAGGCTTGTGTTCGATATCACCTACATAAGACCTATTTCATTTCTGACTGAATGAAGAATTAGAATTTTTTAAATATTGATTTTTTGTCTTAAATGTGGAAGTTTGAAATTGTAAAAATTGAAAATAATGACTAGAAAGTCTTTAAATACGAGAAATTATAATGTGCTTGTCATTTATTTTTTCATAAAAATTTACTTTAAAAACTTCAGAGTTGCTTATGTCCAACTTAAATCGTAGCTCTTATTTTAGAAACGGATGGAAATAGAGATTTGATGAAAACAGCTCAATGTGTTCATTTCTAATCGAAAAATCTATCTGCCACCTAAACAATTATCTGGCTTCAGTTGATCAGCTTAAGGCGTTGTAGATATTTAAAGGAATCTGTATGTATTGTGTTACACTGTGCGATTATCACAAGATTTCAAACACCCATAGTCCCTCATATTGTCGTGAAACAGGGTGTTAGCAGTAAGAACTTCCTAGCTTTATTGATCACACGTTATTACAATAGATTAATCATAGGGCTTCGTATAGATCTATAGTGAGATGACGTTGGAAACAAAACAACATCTAAATTACAGTCAGAAAGCGCAGTCACAAACCCACTCTCTAAATCCCGAAGCTGATTAGTTAATTTCAAAATTGGACTTCTGCCAATCATGATAGGATTATAAATAAACCAAATGTTCCAAAGAATTTGAAGTTTGGTGACAGAGCTAGGAGTAAAACAAAACTAACAGTAAAAGAAGCCTGGCGTATAATCAAGAGTCAGATGTGACTGAAACACGTTTAGCTTTGAGCGAGAACACAACTAAAGCCATCAGTAGTTTTACAATAAATAAAATAAATAAAGATTCTTGAGGCGCCAGGACAGGGCAAAGGTCAAATCAAATTCACCAGTGCAGTGAAGATATAGATATCAAAGAAAATAAAGCTTAAATACTTTATACTTTTCCTGAAAAAAAAGAAGAACTAATAAGTTTAATTAATGTTTAATACTGTATGCAATCAATGTTTAAATTTCTTGTTTTGAAAGGTGAATAAAAGTCGCATTTCTTTATATTTTTTCTGCCTATTGCTCTGGATCCTTCAAAATTTTGAATTTACAGACACAACAGAAAGGAAGTTCCTGAAAATGTTCTTAGTAGTTTCCTTTCAGTTACCATAGATTTAAAACAAATGATTATTATTATTTTTAAGAAAGGTATGCGGGGATATGGGATTCTCAAAATAGTTTTTTTTTGTTGTTTTTTTTTCATTAAAAGTAGTGAGTTGTTAGCGGAGTTTTGGTTATAGTTTTTTTTACACGTTATTTAGAAATTCTATTAAACTTGAGAAAGTGTCACTCACAATCGCTGTTCCTTTTTTTCCTTTAGACGGTGAGTTGAGAAGCCTTTGTTATCAGATAAAGTTATTTCCGCGTATAGCCAGTGTGATGACGCAAAGCCTGTCGGACCCAGGGAGGACACAGAATGAAACCTGTTCAATTTGAACCTCTCAACCCTGTCACGATAGCATTCGCCAGCATTAACAGCCGAGGCGGTGAATATTATGTGAAACGCTGATGATTACCGAGCGATAACAGTAGCACAGCATGTCTATTATTTCGCCTGTCCTTGTTTGATTTCCACTGTTCGCAGTTCTCTCTTTACAAAGCACAACAATGTGAAAAAGAATAATGAAAAAAAAAGGAGCAATAGTTGCTGGTATTCCGAGCAGTGTCTTTGTTATTAGTCGTGATATTCCAACTCAAGGGACAAGATTTCAAAGTTTTGAGATAAGGACATAATCAGTGGTTAGAGCGATAAACCTATTGTGAAAAGTTTCAGTAAAAGGTCTTGGCGTTTTGTCGGGAGTATATTGCACTTAAAGTTATTGGTGAGTCCTATGGCTTGATTTTGCGGTAGTTTTGTTTGTAACGGGTTTAGATATTTTTTGTAATCTGATTGTTTGCTTTTGTTTACAGCCAATTCCTACTCATTTCATTTGCGAAAAAAAATTGTTTGGTCCGTGTCATCTCTTGGGGGATTTTGGAGCTAGATAAACCCACAGAGAGATGAGCAGATAGATAAACCTTGTAAACTGGGAATCGAACCGTTTACCTCTCCCAGTGTAGCCAAGGTTGGCAACTTCAAGTCACAAATAAAGCGAATAGTGTGAGCGAAATTCTTGAAGGTATACGATCATTTATTTACTTTGCATACATTTTTTTCAGAACATGGTTTTGGGATTTTGTTCCAAATCACTTTCATCTACCGCGGTTAAAAATGCAAAGACCTGGTCATTTTAAAATAGGACCCAGGAAATATATTTTTAAAAAAAAGGGGGGGGGGGTGAGGGTACTTTGGGAGTCAAAGAAAATTGGACTTTTTTTTTTTGTTTGTTTGTTTTTTGTTTACATGATTAAAAAAGTTGTCGTTGTTTTAAACAGGCTACACGAAGGAAACCCAAGTTATTTCAATAGAAGAGCTGATTTCTCGAATCCCAGGGTTTTTTTTAAAACAAGCTTACGTTTTCACAAGTAATGTTTTGAACTATTTAAGAAAGTGCGTGCAGATTACAACATGATTGAAACCTGTGATGTGGTGCAGATAGAGAGGTCAACCAGATGAAAAGATATTTTTGTTTGTTTTGATTATAAAGGAAAAATATAGTGGTGATGGAAAATCTAAAAAGACTAGCAAGTATGAGAATATTAATTTAGATCTAAAACCGAAAAAGGCAAAATAATGCAAATGACATAAAAGTCATAAAAATTTGACAACTTATTCAGATAACATTTTATCAGTTATAACTTTGGTTTAAAATTGCACATTAGTAGATTGCATTATACATCAAAATTAATGTCGTGTCGAACGACAGTGACTTCTAATTTCCCATTTAACATAAGATGTTTCCTTATAGATAAATAGATCTGAAGAAAGTTAAAAAAAAAAAGAAGAAAACCTTATACTGGTCTCTCAGTAGTACATCATTGACTATTTAGACAGGATTTCGTTATTTTATTCATTTTTTTCCCGTTATCCATTCCTTACGGTTGCAGAAGAAAATCAAATCTCTCACATTTCTACCTATCAGGTCTCGCCCTATCGTGTTTTCCACTGAGTTCGGTGGCAATTGAGACAGCCTAGGCCGAGAACGTCAGAAGAGAGCGCTCTTAAAAGCATAATGTCATCAGCCTCATCTAATTTACAGGGCGTTTAGTTCCTGTGCGTTTTTTTTCCAGGCCCATTTTAGGAAAAGAAGCAAATAAAACAAATCTCATCGTAAGCTGAAGTTATTGCTCAACGTATCTTACACATAACTGGACACGGGGGAAAGAGTTATAGTTAGGATTTTTTTCCCAAAACAATTACATGTGCATCTAATGCATCAATAAGAAGTTCGAGGTCTGTACTTTTCTTTAAAACCTGTGTCAAATATTGAAATGTAATACTGTTTAGCAGAAAAAACAGTTACTTAATTTTATAAGAATGAAAAGGATTCTCTTCTCTAGTGATGGATTTGATTAGAAAGAAGTATATGAAGTGTTTTGTTTCTAAGCCTGTTTTTAGTGTTTTAATTCTGCATTAGTATTCTACTTTTTTTACATGAAATCACATTGAGGATTTGCTATTTTTTTCCTCTCCACTGAAAGGTCAAGCAAGTCATATTCTTTTTCCTAATAGTCTTTAAAATGTCCAGAAATTTGTTGTGTTTGTCCCAGTTTTTAATCTCTTCTTTTGCCGTTTCTTTTCCGTCCAAGTTCCGTCCAGGTTGATATTGTTTCATGTGTCTGTAAATTTGTTTGATTTGATCAAATTCAAAAGCTTTTATCTTCAGCTTAAACTCTCTCAGAAAAAAAGTTGAAACAATACAACTCATACCAATACAATTATTCGTTATTTAGTTTGGGAGTACAGCTCTTGTACATTTCTCTCATTTTTACTTGGCCAAAGATAATGAAGAGCCGTAGGAACTCGGCTATAGTGTGGTTTTTGGTTGGGTTTTTTTTTTTTTTTTTTTTTTTTTTT
>BLXT01000663.1:1450521-1461259 GCA_019648995.1 Plakobranchus ocellatus | reverse complement strand
ACCACCACCACATATGAGGATTTTTCCTAACTTCCTAACGAAGGTTTTTTGTTTTTTTTTTTTGAAAAAAACACGGTATGGAAAATTTCACTTGTCTAACTTGATATTTATATGTGTCTGACGTTGATGTTTTTGTTTCTCATTAAGGCGAAAAAATCAAACAAGTCACAAAATTCAAATATCTAGATTGCCTGATAACATCAGATGGTAGATGCACAAGTGAAATAAGTAAAAGAATAGCTATGGCCAAAGATACATTTCAAGAAATGCAATCCATACTGGCAAAAAGAAACATAATTATGAAAACCAAAATAAGAGAAAGAAAAACAAATGTATGGTTTGTACAATAATATGACAGTGAGTGTTGGACAATAAACAAGGAAAGACAGAGAAAACTAGAAGCGATAATGATGTGGATTATCAGAAGATTGATAAGGATATCATGGACAGAAAAAAGTCCAATGAATTGGTTCGGAAAGAGGCTTTAACCCGAGCTGTTATTAATAAAAACCATAAGACAGAGTTAACTACAGTTTTTAGGCCATATTTGCTGACACAAGGGTTTAGAACACTTAGCAATCACTGGAAAGATTAAAGGCAAACCCAGTAGACGTAGACAGAGAATAACTTTTATTGAAAGTCTTAAGTCATGGGCAATCGGTAAGGTTAGCAATAACAACTTTATAAGGTTAACTGAGAATAGGTAAGAGTGGAGGAACATGATCGCCAATGTCTGTTCCAGACAAGGTGCCTAAAGAAAAAGTGTTTATATTACCTTTAACATTATAATTAGTTTCTATATCATAAGTCCTTCGATGAACGATAATTACATCAGTCATAGTGAACGCCAAACAGATACTAATCATTATCATCACTAACTGGCGTGCCTGTGTCGGAAGTGTTCTCATGTTTCCATGCTTCATAAAAAATACAACCTTGGCGTTAGATCGATAAGCTCAGCACCACTATTCCCAGATTTCCATTGATTGGTTCTCAGTCAAATCATTTGATAATCGCCGTGAGAATACTTATGTCCTCGACCATGCCCATCTATACGGTGAATCAGAACAGAAACTTCTTTTGAGAAATAAAAATCTCCGGGGAAAAAGGACTCACTCACTGCAAAATTTCTGAGATGAATCTTTACAAAATAAGTGACAATCAGATTTTCCTCTCTCCTTGACTAAAGCAATAGGCCGATTGCCCCTTGAGACTTTCCATTTTTACTTTTCTTTAAGCTCTTAAAGGCTAGTAACAATGCATCTAAAAATTGTCAATAGAAAAATCAACCAATTTTCTACAGCTTGAGCATATCCTCTAAACCTCAAAAGAAATAATCAAATAGAATCAACATAATGAAAAAACAGTTTTTGCTCTTTTGTTGGAAAATGAAAATAAAACCCATAAAATTAGACAACATATCTAAAAGCGAGACTAGACAGCAATCCAATAAGCTTTTACAGACAGTAAACATGGAGATGTGAGCAGAATACCTTGTCAGACGTAAAGGATCAAGTTTACCACGAGCAGTCAAGTTTGACTGCAGAATTGTCTCCTGCAATTCTGACAGCGGTGGATTGACTGGAAAAATGAATAGAAGACTCCGTGCATAAATTGTTTCGTTCGTTAATTGTCCTAATTGCTGCTTTTAGTTTTATATTTTTTAGTATCTTTACGTAAGGATGAGCCGTGGTGAAATCGGTAGGACATTTGGCTAGTATGGTTCGATCGCTTTTTCAGGCCATTGAATTGTATGTGTTCATGTGTGCCGACCTCACACTAATTGGGATAGGTATTTCTATATAGCCTGTCCACAACAAGGTGATCCTAGGCTTTCAGGCTCTCCGTCAGGCCAGGGCGCCGGTGGTGGGGCTCGAACCCGCGACAGAAGGGTCCTTGCAGATCTCAAGGTGGATTCGCCAGCCACTGTGCCAGCGACGCCCCACTAATTGGGAAGCTTGATGACAGAAACAAAGTCAAACTGCGTTGTATTGTTATATTATGCTGAGGAGACAAAAAAAAAGACTTTGCTTTTGGTTCATTTGGGCTCGTTTCGAGTACATGGCATGGTATTGTGGTTTTTTTTTTAACAACCTCTTGCAGAAGTTACAATGAGGATTAGTAAATTGAGTAATGATGGCAAATCGAGTAAATCTCTTTAAGAAAATGAAGTTAACCGAGCACTTTTTTTTTTAATTTAAGTCGAAGTGCATAATTTTTAGCTTCACTTTAAACAATTAGCACATATTCTGAACTATAACAGAAACAGAGATCATCACCCTCATATTAATTTCATCTTCGTAAACACTTAAAGGTTATCAGTCCTTTTTTTTTGTTGTGTTTGTTTGATTATTTATCTCTGGCGGTGGCGGTGGCGGTGGCGGTAGCGGTGGCGGCGGCGGTGGCGGTGGCGGCTGCGGTTGTAATGATAGTATTTAATTATCATCATCCTTATCAACATTTAAATCTGAGCCAGTTTCAAAAGTTCTCAGCTGAAAGTTAAGCTTTTAAAGACGAGGATTATAAAAACCGAATATTGCACAATTTCAATATTCGGATTTTAAACTTTTTAGTAATAAGATGTTATTTAAAATGACCCTTTAATGTCAACTTGCACAAGAATTACTCATCTCTTTTCTCAAAGATGGAAACATTTTCAGGGCTTTACAAAGTGATCAATCTTAGTTGGCTAAAGGCCACCAGATAATTAATTGAAAAACGTTGATATTTAAGAGACCTTATGAGAGCCAGCGTTTCCAGCAGATCACATGATCAGACGGAGCAGACGACGAAGCTTATCATCGTTCTCATCTCGTTTCTCTCTAAACTAAATATAATCATTACCACCTCTTTGCCTTCTCTTTTTTGTCTAATTTGAGATTAATCTGTGTTGGATTTGTGTATAAATCCAACTTTGTGGAAAGAGAAGTGGGGAAAAAAGCACTTGAAAATGTTGAAAGATTTTGTAGATTTCTCCCATTTAGCTAGATGAATCGCTATATTTTCATCATCATGATAACGCGTTGATTCAGTAGACCAAATGTTTTCACTAAATTAACTAATTATGAAGAAATTTATCATATGTAGGGGATTGATTTCTTTTCTTTCGTTGTTCAGTAATGGTTTTTAATAAATTAAATTTTAGAATAATCCTTAAACCCTCTATGTATCACCAAGTTATTAAGAAACTAAAAGGGTATCTAAGATTGCTATTCCTTACATCGTGTCGTTCCTGTTTTCATTTTTTTTCTGTTCATATTATTATGATATTAGGACTGTATAACTATCGTGTCCCTCACATCTTTGATTTGTTGTTTTCAGTTGTATATGCGTCCACTCAGGTCGTTTTTTGTTGTTGTTGCAGTTGCTGTTGTTGTCGTTATAATTATTATTATTAGAACTTCTCTCATCTTTGGTGATCTTTTCTGTTTTTTATGCTACCGCAACGAGACTTTTTTTGTTGTTATAGTTGTTGCTGGTTTTGTTGTTGCTGCTTTTATAAATGATAATGATGATATTTTAGACTGCTTGAAATAGGAAGAGCCTTTACATGATTGCCAAATGAAAGAGTTAATTAACAAAAATTTGGTTAGGACCAAGAGAGACATGGAGACAGAAAAGCAGACAGACATATAAAAAGGCAAACAAAAAGGCACAATACATTGATTGGCATGAGGGCAGACAGAAAAATAATAAAAGATGATAGGCGTCGATAAATTATGGACTTTCAGTTGAGAGATGTTATGTGTAGATTAATCATTGTGTTATGATTGGAGATCGTAGACTAAGAAGAATTGAAAGGTTCTGTTTTACCATTCCTTAACAAAACAATGATTAGGCATGCCATCTGTTAGAATAGAGATACAACAACACAGGGTACAACAAACGACTGCACAAGAAGGTCACACCAAATAGAAGGCAGAACACCGGGGATAGGCGACAGAAACTGATATTATAATAATAATAATATAATATAGAAGTAGGTAAGTCACATAAAGAAGGAGACAGATAGATACGAGGCGAGCCAAATACAAAAGTCTACGCACGCAGGCGCGACAATAGAAATACTCAGAAACTGCGTTACGTAATCTTATACCAATAAATAGGTTAGTACACACTAATTCACTCAGGAGGAACTCTCCTCTAAGATACTACCTCATAGATCAATAGACTGATTGATACAACCAATAGATACAAATTAATAGATACGATCTTTAGATCTAACTTAGAGATATAATCTACAGGTACAATTAATAGATATACTCTACAGATATGATTAGTAGATATAATTAATACATATATTTAAGTTCACTCGCACAAGCACACGCTTCTAAACTAAATCCAAGTCCGATGAACTTGTAGTAGAATAAGGAATATAGTTCCAGGCTCAGACAGACAAATGGCCAAATAATGAAAACTCCCGACACAACCTTGATCCTGCTCAAATGGTGATGACTAACACAGTGTTAATAGTCCTGGTAGTAAGTCCGTACACCCTCCACTTACATACGACCTTTCTGACGGTATTGTCGTTCACCAGACCAGGTGACAAGCCCTTACGCGAGGGACAAAAATAGCTAGAAAATATTTAGACTGCAGACATCAGTCTGGATAGGCACACAGCCTCAGGCAATATGGTTTGACTCCAGTCGCCACTTCTTTTGCGATTATTCAGTTTCTCCCGTGGTAGGGAGATTAAAATATATTGTCTCCGGTCAACGAGTCGGCTACAATCTCATAGCACTGGACCGTTCTATGACTCCTTAGTAAGAGCGATAAAATAGAAGTGCTCTGTACGAGCGACAAAATAGGAGTGCTCTTCCTGCAGCCAAAATCCCGCCGATCTGCAGTCCCGTCCGGCCTGTGTTGTCATGAGGTCTGAACTACCAATCACAACACACACACACCAAACATTCAACTCTACTCAGCTAACATTAAACATGACTACATTAGTCCTAACACCATCTAAGACGGGAGCATCAAAAATCCCTTTCAAGTGAGCCTAAATTTATGTATCTATTTAACTAAAGTGGAAAATGCCTCCATTTATGCTGCTGACCAATTTAAAAAAATGTGCACCAAGCGCAACACATTACACTGCTGTTTTTTCATTGATAGTTACAGTGTATATCGTTTGCTCATGCTCGTTAAGGCGGCCTGAATTTATGTAGAATTTCGTTTTATAATGATTTAACGCTTCCATTTAATGAATATTCTTTATCAATCAAGTTTTTTAAAACGTTGCGTGGTATAATAATTCTATACAAAAGCATCAAGGAAGCATTTCATTTGATCGTCTGCATTCCGTTTTTTAAAGGACTTTGTAAACTTCTAAACTGTATTAAAATGCCTCCAAAGTTCATCTCCCGTGTACATTTTTTTTCGGCTATAAAAATTTTGATAATGAATTCGTTTCTTGTCGTTCTAATTTTTACCAAGCGTTCCGTAATAATACCAGAATATTTTATAATAGCTCTATAATCCAAAATCTATTTTTGAAAAGGCGGGCAAATGAATATTTATATAAGCCCATCAAGATCTAAATCCTGTCAAATCCAACTTGTTCTCTTTATACAGGAACTAAATCCACTCAGTTAAGCACACGAATTTTTCCCGATATTTTTAAATGTTTTCTAAGGTCTGAAAAGGTCTTTAACTTTAAATTTTGAAGATGAGCACGCCATGCTGCCTAGAACTATTTGTACCGCCCTTGATCTCTAGCATGTCCGCCCTTCCTATGTGTTTTGCTTGGCGGCTATAAATAGATTTGGTTTCTCCACATTATTTAGGACTTTTCTATTTCAGAGCATTGAACTCTTTTGCTTTGGTGCTCATGTATAAAAACTTGTGTTTGCATATAACTCAGTCTATGGGCCAGATAGAACTGCTTTTGATCTGCAAATAGTGTATCTAGGTTTTCATACGGAGTGGACAAACCTTGAGTTTATGTCTTGAGGGAAAAAAATTATTCTAGTATCGTAATCTAAAGCTTTATAGCTATATAGAGCAATATTATTTTGATGATTTCCGGGGTTTAATTCTTGCAATTTTAGCGTTGCCTTTTTTATGACAGTAACTGCAGGACTCTCTAGCTTTTACCTCTCAAAAAACACTACACATAAATGTATTTGCAAATCAATTAGCTAATTATCTCGGCAAAAGTGCCTAAAATTATTATCACCAATAAGCCAGTCCCGAATCAAGCTCAGAAAAAATCATTGTAGTGTAGATTTTTTTTTTAATCAAAAATATAGGCCTAGTAAACATACATTAAACTACCGTGTGAATAGGATATTTGTTGTGAGTTCACCCAAGCCATTCAAATGTTGGTTCTTTCCCTTCTTTAGGTCATAAATTTTAGAGATTTCGAAATGAACGGCAAAAGAATCTCTTTGTGAAGTCTTATTGGAGCTGTGAATAGAACAAAAGTAAACTTCTTGTTTAGGATCAGCGTTGTGTCTCCGTGAGAAATTAATCATATTGCGTTTGTGCAATGCAGACAGAGCGCGTGCCATAAGTAATTAAATATGCTATATACAGAACCATCTAAAACAAAGAGATCATTCACATCTACACACTGTCACATTGAATGACTTGGCAAATGCACTCATTCAAAAAACACGGGGCAACCTCGACTCAATGATAATTTCAGAATGAAGTATAGAAACTTTTGTCCCCAATTTAAGTGGCCTCTTTGTATATCTTGATTTTTTTAAAAGGAAAAAACTGAAAAATTTAAAACGTTTAATTTGTTAGAAAAGAAAATTGCATGTTTTGACTTGAAGTAAGTTAGAGACTTGGAACAAGATATAATTTAAGGAACCCTTTATAGCTAACTAAAAATCTGGTGAGAAGCTAGGAGACAAAATGTAACTGGTTAAAACGAATATGGGACTCTAATAACATCTCAGAAGTAGAGGAACTGTGGTCGGAAATTAAATTTTCACTTAATGAAGCCATAGAGCAAAGCATTCCGAAAAAGTGGGAAAAAAAAGAAGAAGTTAGGTAGATAAATAAAGAAAAATACTGGTTTTGATAGGAAAAGACGCAAATAAATAAAAAAAATAAAGAAACCAAATGCAAAGACGTAAACAAAAAAATCAAGATAAAATGCAATATTGCACAAACAGAATGATTACCACCATTATCAGGAAATAAAGCGAAACCAAAATATAGGTAATAAATTCATGTACAACAAAATTAACGATACGAGTGGTAAAAAAAAATCAAATAGAGTAACCGTGGCAGCATCAAATCAAAAGATGGAACAATGTTGATGGAGGGGCAGTGCAAGGTCCAGATATCCTTAAAGGCAGCAATTTAGAAAATGAAAAAGCCACAGGATCAGATAGCAAACCAATAGAAATATTTACAGCATTAGATAAATTTGTAATTAAGTTGACAACAAAATTCCTAAATGCAATATACGATAGTGGTCCAGAACCAGAAGATCTTTATAAATCAGTTTTTAGATAACTGCCTAAAACACCAGTGCATTAGAATGAGAACTTCATGGAACATTAACAATTACATGAATAAGCCAGTTAGCAAAAAAAAATATCGTGTTGCTTCTTTTGGTGCACACACTGCGCAAGAGTCCAAGACCAGAAATATCCACAAAACACTTAGGCTCTGTGCCTGATAATGGGACTAGAAACGCATTATTCACGTTGTCAAGGTTATGGAAAGGTGTGGAGAATTGCAAAAAGATCTCCATCTCTGTTTGATTGGTTAATTTAAGGCCTTGGCATGAGGAGCTGTTTCAGATGCTAGAAAAATTAGACATTGATGGTAAAGATCTGAGCTATAACGGGATCAAACTGCATCTGTAAGTATTGAAGGAGAACATAGTGATTTCAAATCTATCAAAAGAGGTGTGAGGTAGGAATGTTTAATATCTTCTAATATTTTTACTTGTAGTGAAATATCTTGAGGTATTCAGAAGATATTTCTAACTTTAAAGTAAATGGAGAAAATCTTAATAATTTCATGTATGCAGATGATAATGATACAGTATTAATAGCGCAATCTGTGAACAACTTAAAAAAACTTCTAGATACTGTTGTTTCAGAACCGCAAGAATGTTTCTATCTAAAATAAAAAACTCAAACCCCAATTGCAATCTCTTTGGCGTAAGAGGAAACATCAAACTAATTATAAAATTCAAATATCTCTGGCTACCTAATATCATCAGATGGTAGATGCACAAGGTTAATCAGAAAAATAGCTATTGCAAAGATGCATTGGAAAAAGTGAAATCAGTCCTGACAAATAGAAACAATACTATAGGCACCAAATCAATTAAATATAAAAAAAACAACCAGTCACAACTTCTATTGAACAGAAAAAAAAAACAATTTCTATAAACATGAAAAACGCATCGAATCTATTGGTTTCATCAAATACTTTACACTAAAGAGGATATAAAAAACCATGATCTATAGACACCGAAATAAGGTATTGGAAACATTATGTATTGTCAGCACTCTTATATTTGTTGGAAACAGGGGGAAATTTGGAAGCAGTAGAGATGTAGTTTGTCAGAAGGGTGATGAGGATGTCATGGACAGGGAAAAATAGTCCAATGAATCGGTACTGAGAGAAGCTAAACTTGAGTGATCATCAAATAAAACCTTAGGGCAAACGTAACCACAATTTCAAGGACTCATTTGCCGACACGAGGGTTTAGAAAACATTTGGCAATCAGTGAAAAGATTGAAGCCAAACGCAGCAGAGGTAGACAGAGAATTTAATTGAAAATCTTAACTCAAGGGCAATAGGTAATGATCTCAAAAACAATCTTATAAGATTGACTGAGAACAAGTTTGAGTGGAGGAACATGATCGTCAGTGTGTGTTCCAGACAGGGTACCTAAAGAAGGTCTTTTATGTTATTAGTTTGACACAGAAATGCGTTTACTAGCCGAGGCCTTTTTAATAGATCTATGTCAGTCTGTGTACTTGTGATAAACAACAGCTCGGTCTGTCGGTAAATTAGTATTATTAGTCCAGAATTAAACTCGAAGTAAGTTATTTAGGGAAACAACAATGCGTCAGATTTCTCGATACACTATTGTTTTCTATCACGAACCCATGCTTATTTCGGCTGCGGGTATCAATCTTCATTGTCCCACTTATAATTTGTGTCAGACATTATTTGTTATCGAAAAAAAATATCCGGACTCAATGTTCACTTCTAAAAAGAATTGATTTATTTCGGCAATTAAGTCATAACCTGTCCATCTGTCTTTTATCTCTTTTATTCTTCCTGCTTTATAATCTGCTTTTATTTTTTTAATCTTTATCTTTTCTGCCACTCTGTCTTTTTTTTTTTTTTTTTTTGCTTCCCTCTCCATCTCCTTTATCTTTTCATCCTCTCTCTCTTTCTCTCTCTCTCTCGCTCTCTCTCTCTCTCTCTCTCTCTCTCTCTCTCTCTCTCTCTTTCACTCTTTTCTGTTTCCCTCTCTCTTTTTTTATAATGCTTTTTTATCGTTAAAAAATCGAATCGTTCCTATTTTAGTTGACACACAAAAATATATTTGAAAGAAAATGACAAAACAATTTTTGTTAAATTTTCTTTCTCATAAGTCCTATCACTCCCACGCTTATAAACCCTAAAACTGTTCTAACTTGCCCTCCCTCAGTTACACCCAGTTACCTCCCTCTGGCACCACATTCTCTGCCCCTGCCCCTGCCCCTTTCGAACTCTCGACTGAACGATCACTCATCACTGGTAGAATCAGGATATTAGAGCCGACCTCGAGCTTAATGACGCTGGGGAGGCCTTGTCATTTCCAGGTGTACAGAGACCCAATGACGTTCTCAATCATTGTACTCTGAAAACTGTTCGGCAATGTTCTATTGGCTCATTCCTGCACGGATCGATACACGGGCTAAAGTTAAAGAAAGGCAGGAAATAAGAAAAGAGGCTATACTGACTAGGCTAGGAGAACATTTTTATAGTCATTTAAAAAGCTTTTTGTCCCGTAAGTCATTTTTAAGTGGGTTGAAATAAAGGGGAGGAAAGTGTCACTTTGTGTCCTATATCCTGTCCATACTACTGATCTCAATCTTTTTTGCCCTCATACGGTTCTGAGTTTGACGGGCTCGAAAATGGGACAGCAAGGTCCCTACAGAGTCCTACGGCAGTTCGTTAGCTAGACGGGAAATGTCTTTTGTCAGACGTCTAGTTATAGAGGAAATATGTTCTGAATGCTGGGGTTATTTTCAAAGCATTGCAGTCCAGTCACGGCTAGAATGTGTCACTCAGTGTCTCTTTTCTTCACCAACTTATTCCCCCTTTCTCTTTCACCGAAGTAGCGAAGCCAAGGCCAATTACTACGAAAAAAAGATTCACACAATCACTGGTTTAGGACTCTGTCGGAAAGATTCATGCTAAAGATTGATACTAACGCGGAAACGGTTTAATTATAATTATCATTTTTAAGGGTTTTTTTGTTTTGTTTTCTGTTGTTTTTTGGTTAGTTTTTTAGGAACGCCTGTAAGCTAAAACATATTTGTTGTATTTGATATTTGGGACATCTGTGAATGACAATGAGATTTAACGTTGAGCAATTAGTTGAATCGTGTTGAATGACTCACGAAGATTTCATTTTTTTTTTTTTTTAAGAAATTCGCTGTATGCTTTTCGTATCCCATGTTGATCTTGTGTACATGTTTGCCTTTTTTTCACTCTCTCTCTCTCTCTCTCTCTCTCTCTCTCTCTCTCTCTCTCTCTC
>BLXT01000663.1:1436700-1448880 GCA_019648995.1 Plakobranchus ocellatus | reverse complement strand
TTTTTGTAAAGGTATTTTGTTCTGTCTTCAAGTTCTTGATATTGAATAAATGTTTAAAAAAGAAAAACAGAAGTTGCAAGATTTTGCATAAACTATTAATTCAAAAAAAAAGCGTGAGCCAATAAACATTTTACTTAAAGTATTAGATTTTATTTCTTTCAAAAACATGTGTAAAAAAGAAGCTTTCCTATTAAACGAAGTCTGATAACAATATGCTGACAAATCTTTGAAAAAAAAAAAATCTGTAATTTGGTTTACACAAAATGATACATAAACCTAATTCATCAATATAAATTAACAAAGCATTTTTTATTAAATTTTGTGCATTATACGGAAAAAGCATGTTGCTGTTTTAAGGTAAATCTTTTAGACATGTAATAATACAAACAAACAATATTTGTCTGACAAAGCTACCTCTTCCTTCTATCTAGAAGAGGTAAATTGTGTGGTTTGATTTGGCTTCTTCATTAGAAAGTAACATCATTTTAACATTCAGGCAATGCACTCTAGTATTTGACTTAATTTGTAACATACTCATTTATTTCCAATAATCATATAAGTATCAGGAATCAAAATTAACCACAGAAAAAAAACACACACCCTGTGTATGCCATGCCTGTATTTTTTTTTTCAAGTGGATGGGCGGGTTTGCAAGATTACAAGTGTGACGAAATTGAGAAACCCTTATCATTCGATATTTTTTAAACTTAAAATATCTTAAGCACAAAAAGGCAAGAGCTTTACTTCTCATTTACTGCAAGTGCAGTAGGCTAAGATCCAATACTATTTTTTTAATCATTATGGAAAACAATCTTAACATTCACTATTGGTCTGTTTTTTTGAAAAGTCTCAATTTGAAACACAAACAATAAAGATACTAATGATAACTTGCCAAGGTGGTGCATTTTACATCTACTCATATAAAGAAATGATGACTTCATTTTTTTTGTAAGGACCATGGCAAAAGAAACGGCAACTGAAAAAAATAAAAAACCCATGAAGACAGAACACTCGCTTTAAAATTTAAACTTAATCTTTTAACATATTGAAATACTAATTTAACAACAGCTTCTATACCCTCACTTTTTTTTTTTTTTGTGGTGATGGTAAGGTGTAGACAATAATTTTTTTTTTAAATAGTTGCTTGTTTATGACAACTGAACATGGCAAAAGAGAGTTCTTAGTTTGACTTTTGGTGACAAAAACAACCTGCCAAAAGAGATACCAACAGCTGAGTCTGGAGGATACTCCAATAAAAAAAAAATTTGTGAGTCGAAAAATTGATTGCAACTCCCAGAACTAGACTGCATAGAGGCCTACATTTAAGTCTAAATTTTTATCTAGGTTTGGATTTTGTACTAAATTATAAGTTTCATGAGTTAAGTACAAAATAAAAAATTTACTGTTGTGAATATTACATTATTTCAATGGGTTAAAAGCTAGATGTGAATTTAACTTAATGCAAATTAAAAAAAAAAAAAAAAACCAAGCCAAGCCAAGGTCTAAGTGCAGATCTATATCTAGATCTAGGTCAAGAATAATATGTAACATACATATATCTAAACTTTAGATCTAAATATAGAGGCAAGTCTTTAGCACTTCTATAAGGTTATCTTTACCCCTTTTTTTTTTGTCGGTTTGTTCTTGTTGTTGTTAGAATGCTTTACATTGATAATATTTAAAAAATTATTTTTGCTTCATGTTCATGGCCAGTGACAAAGCAGTATGCTTAATTTCCCGATTGTGAATACAAAAACTGAAAATAAGATTCTCTCAATTTCACAATGTCACCAATTTTTCATCTTCAAAGTGCTTTATCTCAGGTTCTAGATCAGATACTTGAAAAATTTAAAAGTTTGTGTGTCAAAATAAGTGATTGTCAAATTGCCAGGATAGCATAACCTCAAAAATGAAATTTTTTCATCATGTGCCACGTTTTTGCCGAATACATTATGAGTTCCTTGATAATATTTTGTTTTGTCTTGGGAGAAACATTAGGAGTAACATTTTTTTTACTGAAAAAAATAAAGAGTTTCAAATTCTTAATAATTCCCTTTAATCAACAAAAACAATAACTGATGTAAAAAAAATAGCTAACTGATGTAAAGTTGTAAAATTAATATATTTTTCAAAAATAAAGCTGGATAAGGCACATTCAAGAAATTCTAAGTCACTTTGATACTATAAGCCAGAATTCAAAATATTTAATTCACAACAAAAAAACAAAAAACACAAGAGAAAAGCAAAAAAATGAGCATAATTTTCTTACACATGCAAGCATGACAAACAAAAGAAAACAATGGTATAAAAAAAATGTCATTTTCTTGTTTCGGTTGAAAGACAGTGTGCATTACTTGAGTACTGGCCAGGGTGTCTGCAGTCTCCAACGGAATCTTAACACTCAAAGGAATGTATATCTCGTCACGACAACGCACAATATTTTCTTAAATCAGAATATTCTCAAAGACATTTATAGGCTTTGATAACAGGCTACACATAGCTGCCTTAAAATATTGGTAACAACTTCATGACAAAATTGTTCTTGAAAAGAAATTCAAAATGATTATATACCCATTTTGGCCAGAGTTCCTAAATTCTTGATACTTTGTTGTTGGTGATAGGGGGTAGCAGAGTGGACAGTTTCAGCCAAACCCTTTAACAATATTTACTTCTTTTTACAATTTTTTTTTTTTTTTGGTTATTATATATTAAAGCTTCTTTAATATTTAAAAAAATATAACAAAAATAAAGTTATAACATTATCAGAGGTTTTCTCTAACATACTAAAATGCAGAAAAAAAATGCCTGGGCCCCATTGAGCTGCTGCAGTCATCCTGTCCATATCAGTCAGGCATAAAGCCAAGGCTCTTTTCTCACAGTACAGTTACCATGGAGTACAAGGATCCTTACAATCTTGTATGTACGTCTCCAAAGCCCCATTGTCAACTTGCATCAGAGCAGTGTATGTGGTCAGCTGTAGACACAGGGCAGAGATAGAAAGAGAGAGTGAGTAATAAACAATACAAAAAGAAAGAAATTTTATAAATTTATGCTTTCTTTGAATGTTAGCACTTTGTAAGTTTGTTTGGTTCTTTTATATTTCACAAGGATCAGTTTTGTCCCATGATGGAAATAAAGAATTGAAGGGAAGAAAAAAAAAGCAGAGGAAAATGTGGACCTTGATGAAACAAAGATTGCTCATATTATAGAAAATTAAGAAGGCTTTTAACTGCTAAAAATGGCACTTTTTTTCTATTATTCTTTCCCTACCTTGTTCAGCATTGGTTCAGAGGAGAGAACGTTGAATAGTCCACCAAATCCGACATTCTGAAATCATAAACAAAGCATTGGTCACTTTGAAGATTTGCATTACATAATAGTTTATGCATGAGGGGTTAGGGTTATTGTATACAGCTGGTCACAACAAGGTGATCTCAGGCTTTCAGGCCCTCTGTCAGGCCGGGGTGCCAATGTGGGGGCTCGAACCTGCAACAGAAGGGTCTCTGCAGATCTCAGGGCAGACTGACAAGCCATTGTGCCACCAACGGCCCAGTTTATGCATGAAAAAACAATTTCAAACTGATTGCACATTAATAAAGATCATAAGACCAGGCATAGATGAAATATACCATAATTTTTTCCGACGAAAATTTAAATGGATTTTACAAATAACTGTGTTTTAAATTATTATCATGAACAACTTACAATAACCATGACATGAAACTTCGATTTAAAGAAGAAACTTCAATTCTAATCAATTCTCAAATACAAAACAAAAATTCATTGTTTTTTTTCTGCATTTCTTTTTATCAAAAAAATTTTGGGCTACCTGCTGAGTCATTTTGTCCATGCATTGATGCGCTGGAGTGCGCCGGTCATCAAGGAACAAAGGAGCCTCCCAGTGGTCATAGTTGGTCTCCAAAATGTACCAACCTGATGCATTTCTCATTGGCCAGGTGTCTACAGCAGCTTCTCGAGACCGAGTGATTACAGATGCCTGAAAAGGTTTTGAAAAAAGACAATAGATATATTGGTGAAGGGAAATTAAAATCAAAGGCATAAATTCATAACAGTCTGCTTTGAAGAAAAGTTTAAACTACTAATTAATTAAATATTTATGTCAAGACAGCACAAAGAAGGAGAAGACAAGAAATGAATGGATGTAGAAATATTATTTCTATAATGGTTTCAAATGCTAGAAATAAAAAATATGAACAATATGAAAAAAAAAAAATCAATATTAAAAGATCTTATTCAGGAGTCAAATCACCATGGAAAATGTCATTATCATCGATATGTTAAAATCATAACTCAGTGTCTTAAGAAGTCTATTTCTTAAAACCATGAAAATCATCAAAACTGTACCCATACTTCCATTTCTCCTGCCGCAAAACATCTCATTTTTTTTTACAAAAACAGAAAAAAACAGTCATTTCTTTCTAAAAGAATTTAATTTCCTAACTCTGAAGTTACCTGTCCTGGCTTGGTTCCCCCCAGGATGAAATAGGCTGGAGCAAGCATGACTGTTTTCTGAAGTTTGATTTGAGCTTCAGCAAAGCTTGTTGCATTTTCCATGACATCTCTGGTGAGGAAACCCATCCAAGTCTGGTTGTGGTTGCCCAGAAGCCACTTCACAATGCCTGAGAGAGTGTCAGAAATAGTTTTTAAAAAATGATAATTGAGTTTTATTTCAAAGACTTTTAATGTTAAAAAAAGCACTGCTGTTAAAAAAGGCACTGCATGCAACAAGAGTAAATCAAATGAGTTGTGATACGAGATGAAAGAAAAAAATGCAAGAATGGTATAGATGTCACTATTACCAATTTTTATTTTTTATTCAGATTCTCTTAAAACTTTTGAAAGAATCCTGCAGTGTTTCATATTATTTGAAATCTGCAGTTAATGTCCTCAAGGAAACATAAAATCTACTATTCTGTGGCGAATTTTTCCACAAAAACAAATTCTTATTTCATTGTAAGACTATCAATTCTTTGTACTATGCAGAAAATACACAAAAAAGGCAGGGATTAAAAAAAACATTAACCTTGAAGATTGCCTGGAAAAAAAGGAACAAATGTGATCAAAGTACAGTTTATCCGTTTGTTTATCACCATGTCTGCAGTAAGTAATAATCAAACAAAGGAATAAAAGATATAAATGAAAGATTGTCATAAGGTGCATCCATAAATGGTATCATGATTTTCTCTTGCTACTAATGAAAGAAGGATAGGAAAATAGAAAATACATCAGTGGAGTTCATATGCAACAGTTGTAACAGGATCTTTGCTATTATGGTACAACTAAAACAACCCTCCCCCCTCTTAACACTTAAATAAAAAATTCTGGTATGACAGAAATGTCAAAGAAGTAACTCAGCTGAAACAGCTGCCTTTATCCAATATTACAACTACTCAACCAACCAAAAAACTGATAAAACTCTCACATATGATTTATTTTATCAATTACTAGGTGTACCAAACTGAACTTAAGTTGCAAGGAAAGGTGACATGATGCAGTCCATATTTGTAACCTGACAAGTTTTATAATGTACATGAGTTTGCCATTAAACCATGCATAAAACCACATGGCTGGAACCTAGGATACTGTATAGACCTAGTACTGCATGAATCATTTCTGTGACAGAACCATCTATCCCATCTGGGCAAATTAATATACACAGTCCTAAGGAGATTTATCTGACAGCCAAGGCTTAAGCAGAGGAGTGGGCCTGCCCTTTTTAAAAAAAATTTACAGTGTAATCTCCGAAAATGGCATACTTAATTAAAAAGATGACAAGGACAGGCCTCTATAGAATTGGGATATCACGCAACTTATGACTAGACTTAGACATAGTGAACCTAAAGAGATCAAGGGAGATATCTATAAACCTAGATAGAGACAGATAGAGAGAGAGAGAGAGAGAGAGAATGTGTGTGCCTTGAGACAGAACTTATCTCTTGAGGCAATTCCTTAAACTCCTGCTTTCTATCGAAAAATAAAGTGCAGTATCAAGAAAAAGGGTGATATACTATGATGTTATGAAGCTTATACTAAAAAATCTTACCAATAAAACCACCATCAATATTAAATCGCTCATTCATTGTGAAGGTAAACTGGTTCTGGTTAAAAATAAAAACACAAAATGTATTAGTAAATCCTATCTTTAATCTGTCTCATGAATTTCTTTTTAAGTGTTATTTAGCACATAAAGATTTAAATTTCTAAAATAATTCTTACTATCAATGAATATTCTGAATTCTATGGCCCTAACAAAAAAACAGTCTTGAGAAGTTAAAATTCTTATTTGACCTTCATGTGACATTTTCGCATTTTTGGGATTTTAAGAATTATCATCATCTAAGAGAGCAGCTTCCAGTTAAGATGTGTTTTTCTGCTGAAATCTAACAAAAGAACATTGTAGAATTATGAAGAAAAAAAAGGTACCATTCGTGTTAGTTATTTGTTTTCTTTTTCTTTTAATCAGCCATTTCATACATTTTGTATGGTTTTTAATATCTGGAAGCTGCCTTGAAAGGAGTTTAACAAAGAATAAAGAATTATCTTATGCTTTGCTAAAAACACCATTGAACCACTGGTAATCATAACCGTAATATTTCCCAGAAGAAATAGAAATAAATAATTAATGCAAATCAATAAATGTAAAGGACTGTTATATGTATATATGTGCAAAAACTGATATATCTACTTATATCTATAAATAAGTCTTAACACACAGGCTTTCATTGGATTGCATTACAATTAAACACCAGATGTCAATTCGGCTGATTTTTCAAGAATTGAATAAGAAGAAAAAATATGTACGGCAATATATTTATAGTTTTAAATACTGAAAGCTCTTTTTCTTTTCCACACAGGAAAAAGAAAAATGAAAATTTCCATCTGTTCCAATTTTACTTGCAGTACTAAACATACCACCTCTTTCACTGGTTCACTCCTACGATCACATTACAGGGCAAACATATTGTTTTCTATACTCATGACCTTTAGCTCCCCCCCCTCAACACACACACACACACAATGTGTTGGACATGACATAGAATCAGTTATGTAATGGCATACCTGCTTCACAGCAGTGAGAATCCCTGTGAATCCAGCATAGTTGACAGACTTGAACACAGTCTTGCCACCTCTCTGCCAGTCCAGGTTGACAATCAGGGGCCGCAAGCGTTCTGTGATGGCCCAGGTTCTATTCTGTATATCCCAGCTAAATAACCGTAGAGACAAAAAACAGACACTTCTTTTGTAAGAATATTTGACACCTATTTTGTAGGAATTAAGCGATTTCTTTGTGTGATGAAACTCACTACATGTAACAGTTATTCCTGCTTTAGATTCCTCTCAAACAGATTCAGAAAGGTTAGAAAGTAATGATTTGTGCACAAGCCAAAATAGCTGTGTAAGAGGTCCTTTTTTTTTAATCATTTTCTCATATGAATTTGCATCTTTGCTGCTACAATGTCTTTTTCTAGTTGTTCATCGTACCTAGTTTAATGAGTAAAACAAAATCAAATGTACATTCTTGAGGCTCACTGTCAATTGCCATGGTCACAGGCATATTCCTAGAACATGATATATATATATATATATCTAAGTTGCTGTGATGAAAATTTAGTGCGTGATGCATATTTGGGATTGTAAATTATGAAGTCTGACCCTCATTATCCACATCCCCCATGCTGTAGAACCAGATAAATTTCCCTGACAAGGTCTGGAAAGTCTCGGTCTATCATTGTCCACTTCATCATCAAGGACAAGCTACACGGCCTCCTATCATCCCTTTCACTTGCTGAGCTATCAACTTTGTTCTAGAAGTCTCAATCTCGATCTAGGTTTTTCACATGACAGAAACAAAGACTTGATAATGTAAGGTACCTTAAATAAAGTGGGCCTAGTTTTTTCAACCAGCTGATAAGTTGGACTAATCACATGATTTCTCATGTCAATCAAATGATAACAATCTGCTACCACTGAACTAGAAACTCATGACGTTTGTAAGAGCATATCTTTGGAAAGGCAGTCTAAGAATAACAAAATATATGAATTATTTTTAGAATATTATATGGAAAACCCCTTATCCAGGTCCACAGATAATATGAGTAGTGGAAACATTGAAGGCCACTGTCAGTTTATCCACATTATGTTTTGACAGGGCTAAAATTTGTTTTTAACGACAGTACTTTAGTGTGACTACAGTAAGTTTGTAGGAATTATATATTAAAACGCAAATAAATTTCAAAATGAGGGTGAAAAGAAAACCATCTCCCTAATTTTTTTACTTACCCAATAAATAAACCAAAGTCCAAATTTCTTGCATGGTACAGTTTGCCTGCAAGTATTAAGTAAGCAAAGTTAAGTAAGTTAACATGGGCAGGAAAGTTGGTATTCACTTTCTCTTCTTCTTGTAAATCTACATGCTCTAGTATACTTTGATTTGTATAATTTTTTGATTTTTTAATATCTTCTAGATCTAGAAGTGCAGAACGAAGAAATTTTAAAATAGCAGAGAGAAAAATACTCATTTTGCTTCCAGAAATACAAATAATCGAATTGATAAACAATGAGTTTTTTTATATGATATTCACAATAAAGTGCATTCTTTGGAGGGATAATTTAAAAACCACTACACTACTACATACTTTTTCCACTGTGTGCAAGACTGGATTTCTGTCATTGCTAACTTAAGATCTGGATCTAGATTCAAATTTATATATTGCCTAGTGTCTTTCTAGAACAAGATTTACATCTAGTCTAGATTCAACTCTGATAAATACACTGAATTTTTTTTTCCCACTTCTATTCAAATTCTTTTCACCAAAAAGATGTGAAAAATATCTAGATTAAGCTTGAGTAGAAAGTTGTGCACCAAGTTCCAAGGATTAATGTCAAAGTTTTGAGTTATTTTTAATCATTTAAAAAACTTAAAACTCATTTGGGAAACTCCTTCTAGAGTAGAAAACATGACTTTATTTGAAAGAAACAAGAAGAAATAATTCTGCATTGTTCTAGTATGTAGAGGACATGCTCAGGGCATTCAGGCTTTCAGTTACAGTATGTACACTGTACACGAACAGAGCAGTGAAAGTATTCATTGCACTAAAATTGAAGGGTTTTCACAGTTTGTGGACAAAATAGAATTACAAACAGCAAACTGTTGGCCATTTTCCCCAAGTCTCCGCTTATATTTATGAAATTTTTGTCCCTTAAAACAGCATGATTCCTCTTATATGACAAAACAGCCATTTAAAGTTTTACTTTTCATTGAGTTCATCAGCAGATTTTCTTCGAATTGAAATAAAAACCCTAAATTCTAGAAGTAAAACACCACCATTGTTTGCACATGCACAGAAAGTCCAAAGCAGGCCTATAGAAAGTTGTGCAGAAAGGGCAAGGATCTATTCTTACTTTTATAGGTTAGGATTTTTATTTGATGTCCATCACTTAGATTTGCAACAGATTCCAGAGGAATGCTACACATTTCTTACCTGAGGGATCTTCAGCTACAATTGATGTGCAAACAGTAAAAAATTCATAGAAAAGGTTGTAGAGCACCACTTCGCCTGGAAAAAATTACAGATAAAAAAGAATACCAAGATCTTAATAGATGAGTTTATCATCAATTCACTAAATTATAATAATTTAATATAAAATTTATATTTCACTACATGTATAGGGCAAACAAGACTATTTGGAAGAAATACAGATTTGCACACATTTCTGCCATTTCTTCAGCCTTGAAATTTTTTCAAGTGTTTCAATAGCAATCAATCGACCCAAGAGCAAAATAAAAACATTTCAAGAAATATTCTTTGTGACATAATCAAAACAAACTACTTCCATGCAAGTCTACGTTTAAATGATTAGTGTCATGCCCACTCCAAATGATTTAGCAATCACATTTTGAAAAATATGAAATCAATACTGCAAGAAACAACATACTATTGGCTCTGTAGTCCTGAAAATTGAAAAGAGATATTGTAATTCTATGCCAAATACTGCAGATTTTAACCTTTTTAAAAAAAGAACCAAAAAGAAGGGAAAAAAAAGAATACAATATTCTTTTCTTTTCTCTCAAAATGTTTACACACCACATTCAAATCATTAGGAGTGATCTCAAGACATATTCACTTTTTTTTGTGAAACAGATTTTTTTTCACCATGTTTTTGCTGAAGATAAAAGATTTTTAATTTCTGAGGCTGATATATTTTTTCTCTTTTATGCTGTTACTAATAACTTTTTTTTTTCTTGTTTTTGTCTTTGCCACGTTATTGCTGTTGCAACATTATCATAATAATCTTTGAACAAAACAAACAAACAAACAAACCAAGATTGAGTCCTGTGGCTGCAGAAATTCCCTTCAGCTCTCCTGCAAACGGATACGGTAGAGTTCCATCCAAGTCTCCCTGGAGAACAAAAGTTTTACAACTGTAAAAGTTTATTTTCTAAGTCATCATGAACTAAGCAACAAAATGAGTATGATCGTCGGAGGGAAGAACAGTATACACTTTTCTCAGTATGTGTATCACAATCATTTCTCAAAAATTGGTTCAGGTGTCTGCAAAGCTAATTATAAGCAGATATTTTTCAAAATCGTATGCAGCACATTATTATAGAAATTTTTAATGATGATTTGGAGTCTACTTTTTTAGTGTTGCTATAGATATTTACCAGTATCTTATTACAAAGCTTCAACATTACAGAGCTGTTAAGAATACTTCAGTCTCTTTGAAGTTTTTATTTCTTTTAAATTTTTTTTTTTTAGGGGTTGGTTGCCTGTTACACATTTTCTCCTAAATTGCACTTTTTTACCCCTATAATGTGTAAAGAAGCTGTTTATTTTTTTTTTATTTTTATATTCTTTCAATTTTTCATGTAGTATTATTGCTTAGTGTTAGGACTATTGTAGTCATGTTTATGTTAGCTGAGTAGAGTGAATGTTTGGTGTGTGTGTTGTGATTGATAGTTCAGCTCAGGACTGCAGATTGGCAAGATTTTCGCTGCAAGAGGACACTCCATTTTCGTTGCTTGGACAGAGCGGACGTGCATTTTAACACTCGTAAGGAGGAGTCATATTTTAACCTTCTACCACCTCAGTGAAACTGTGAAGCTACATTTGTATTATTCCTTAGGCTGTGTGCCTGAAGACTAAGGATTTATGTTCTTGTGGGACTGGAACAGTGGTATTTGAAGTTTAATGATATTTGATGTTTGAGGCTGTGTTCCTATACAGATCTATGAGCAACTGAATTGGTACCATTTTCTATATTGCTTGTGTTTGTCCCTCGCGTAAGGGCGTATCACCTGTCTGGCGAGTGACAGTGTGTTGGAGGCAGTGAAGGTAGTTGGAGAGAGACTGTTTGGACTGTTATCATTGTGTAGAGAAGGTAGTTGGAGAGAGTTTAAGGACGGTTAAGGACACTGTTATCATTGTGTAAATCAAGAACTGTTTGTGCAGGAGCCAGGACCAAAAGACAAACTATATTATTCTTCTACAAGACGAGGATCTACGAGGATTAAGCTTAGGAGCGTGTGTTTGTGCGGGTGGAATATATATATATATATATATATATATATATATATTAATTATATTTATAGAGTATGTTTATTAATTAGATTTCTAAATGTGACCTAAAGATCGTAGCTATTGATTTATATCTATTAGTTGTACCTGTAGTTATATCTCTGGATAAGATCTGAGGATCGTATTTATCAATTTATGTCTATGAGATAGTATCTTGGAGGAGAGTTCCTCGGGAAGTGAACTAATATGCACTAACGTACTTAAAGGTATAAGATTTCCTATTTTTTTTCTATTTATCGCGCCTGCGTGCGTGGGCCTTAGATTTAATTCGCCTCATATATCTCTGTCTACTTCTTTGTGTGCCTGTCCTACTACTTTATGTTATTATTATTATAATATAAGTTTCCTGTCGCTTATTCCCGGTGTTCCGCCTTTTGTTTGGTGTGTCCTTCTTGTGCAGTCGTTTGTTGTACCCTGTGTTGTTATATCTATATCCCCTAACACTTAGCTAGGGAATTATTTGAGATGAGTTTGGCTGAGGCAGCCTAAATTTAGGCTGTTAGATAAATAAAGATAGGGTTTTGTTGTTACAACGGTCAGCTGAGATTTTTTTTTTTTTTTTTTTTTTGGGGGGGGGGGG
>BLXT01000663.1:1189979-1199979 GCA_019648995.1 Plakobranchus ocellatus | reverse complement strand
GAAGTAAATAAAATAACAAGAAAAAACACAGGTCTCTCAGATGGAGAAAAAAAACACGTACGGGTCCACTTCGTGTGACATTGTTTCTTCATTTGGTCATTGGCGAACGTGATTTCACCAACGTTGGACGCTTGAAGCCAGTCGTAAAGAGCCATTTAAAAATGAGGAGTGGTCGATTAAAGGATGGAGGTAAATTATAGAAATGTAAACAGACAGAAAAAAGAAAGAGATAAATCGATAGAAAACTTGGTAAACAGTTAACAGTGAGAAAGATTTACTGCAGTGAATTAGTTGAATATAAATAGACAAAAAAAGAAATGTGTAAATACATACAAAAATAGGCAGATAGCTGTTGAGAAAGATTGTTTGTAGTGAATTAGCTGAATTATTCGTCGTGTTAAGTCGACAACATTTATTTTATCTACGAAACTTTATCTTGGATTTTTTAGACTGTATTTGTGAACCATTCCTTCTCCGATGATGGCGTTAGAACGTTGATTTTCTCTCCCTAACTATTTCCAGCCGTGTCATGTCCTAGATTTTTAATTTGGTTGGCTAATCTTGTATTGTTGTCCTTTGAATCGCTTCATCATTATTATGACCAAAATCGTCTTATAAGTTATAGTCTTTTTAAGACACGGTAGGTGTACAAGACGAAAAAAGTTTCTCATGCCTTGGAACAAAAATTGATCAGACTAAATCTGCCTAAAGTATTATCTCAAAGGTATTAAAAAAAAAAAGCTCTTATAGAATTATTTAAAGGCTGCACATAAAAAAGATGTTTTTACACTGTTGCTGTAATTTTCACAGACTTATTCCAAGGCCGTGTAGTTGCCAACACAGATTTCATAGCATTGAAAGTTTTTTGATTCGATAAGGAGTCTTATGTGTTCTGTCCACCAGTTTATGTAACTAATGAAGCCAAAGTAAAGGCGAACCGTTTTCATCGTATAGAAATTTTGTTTCATTATTTGTGAATAAAATTTAAGGTAGTGATTGTTTTCTGTTTGCTTCACCAGATAAGGAAATCTAGTAAGAAGTAGGAAATTAGCATTAGTCTTTAAATTTTTTTTTTCATAAATGTATTTTCTCTCCACGCTTATGGTAAGATAGATTTTAATAAGCATTCATCACAAAATAAGGTGCTGACTCCATGAATTTTTATGATTATTTTGTCACGTGTAATTCTATTTCACATAGGTATAAGAGCATAAAATGCACGAAAGAAAAAAAAATGTTTTATAAAATTGAACAGAAGATATCTCTAGATCCTTGTCCTTTTCTTAACTGCTTTAATGCACAAACCACCTATTTCAGGAACACACACACACACACACACAAAAAACCTTAACTCTTCTCTAACTCTTCTCTAATCAGGCGACGACTATTTTTCCATCCTTCTTTCTCCTTGATCCATTTATAGCAGCAACATATATTACATTGCCATAATCACTTTTAGACTACAGTTGTCTGGCTCTCATAGGGAATTTTATTGAATTTTCAAAAGTTCCCATGGAAAATGGCTACTCACAGATTGTTCTAGCTGAATTTTCAATTCAAATATTTGTTTTTAGAAGAAAATTGACTCAAAGGCAGAACAACCGAATGCCCCGACGTTTTTTCCTTTTTTTGCGGGGAGGGGGGAGGGGGGGGCAATTTTTTTTCTTGTATATATATATGTATGTATGTAAGGAAAATTTTTTTTGATTGGCAAATTCTAACTTATTCGCAAACAATGAAATTTGTAGAACTTATCATGCATAATCAGCTTTAGCTCACAAGTCTTCGTTTATAGAACTTTTGTTGTTTTTGTTTTTTTTTAAGCAATTCATTTAGATAAGCGTATTTAACTTATTCATCCTAAAAAAAACTTGTCCATAATATATTTCTATTCAGAATGAGTGGCTGCGAAAATAATGTTAGCGCTTGCGGATGAGACCAATTCGAAATCGATGCAGCTGATGTTTATGACATACAAGGTACAACCTACACTCTTGTCCTCGAGAGAATAAAGGCTGTCAGAGTTTAACTGAGTTTCTTAGGGCAATAAATGTGTGCTGTAACACACATTCAGCAAAAAGAGTAGGGACTTCAGAAAAAAAAACTGACTCCTTTATCTGTGTGCACAATAACACCAAATGTGTTGTAATCTAAACATCACCAAAATCCATTGGTAGTCCTAGCTCACTACATCTCCAGGGTAATTCCGCAGCCTTCTGATATTTTTTACATTCCCTGTCATCTCAAAATAATTGACATGGAAATGCCAAGTCGAGGGCTAAACTATCGTACAAATAAAACAAACAAACAAACAACCAATATCAGATTGCGTCCAAAAACCATGCGATTGTGGAGAGAATTGTACATATTGCTATATCTTCTACAGAAGGCGTCAGGATGAAATCAATAAGAATATAAGCGCCTGGGCAAAACATTAAAATATACCTACAAGCATATTTTTAGATATGTAAAGAAAAATACCGACAGCTGCAGGAAAAAAAATAATTGAATTTTTGTTCTTTGCAAGACAGTGATAATTGTTATATACAAAGTTCATTTTGTTTATAAAGTTCAAAAAGAGGAACGCCCTTATTGCCAGTAACCTTAAAAACTGGACGATTAGAAGTCAGATTCATGTCTGTGATCTAAAAAAAAACAATCTATGACGTAAAACCGGAAGAGCAATTATACTTTTATTACTAGCTCAATATAAATGTTTACTTTTCTTACCCACAGCATGGAGAATTTGGACGCTAAATTGTCGATGCGAAAAGACTAAAGTTAAAAAAAGACTGTGGATCATTCCTTAATCCCTGGATTTGGAGGGTCAGATTGTGAGATAAGACAGTCCATTATGACACTATGGCTTCTCTTGCATTGCTGAATCTTAAAACGCTATTCAATCAGGCTGGCATAAAATCGCGAGCATAGCTGGGCTCGGGGCTGATAAATGATCAGAATTAATCAATATCTATAGTTATAAACGGGGGAGTTTCCTTGGCTACTCAGAGGATAGGAAGCCAAAGATCTAGTAAAGGAATATGATTAATGTTTGCTTGGATACGTCTATCGATAATTACCATCTGCACATAATTATTCCTTTTTTTCTCCAAAACAATAAGTAGTGGTGTGGTGATAGTAGCAGTAGTAGTGCAAGTACTGATAGTAGTTGTAGCAGCAGTAGCAGTAGTAGCAGTGGTAGTTGTCTTGTAGCAACAGCGTTAGCAGCAGCAGCAGTAGTAGTAGTAGCAGCAGCAGCAGCAGTAGTAGTAGTAGTAGTAGTAGTAGTAGTAGTAGTAGTAGTAGTAGTAGTAGTAGTAGTAGTAGTGGTGGTGATAGTAGTAGTAATAGTAATGGTGGTGGTGGTGGTAGTAGTGATGGTGGTATGAGGGGTAGTAAAAGTAGTTGTAGAAGTAGTAGTAGTAATAGTAATGGTGGTGGTGGTGGTGGTGGTGATGGTGGTATCAGGAGTAGTAAAAGTAGTTGTAGAAGTAGTAGTAGCAACAACAGCAGAATTATGATTGTTTAATATTCAACAATTGTTGTGAAAAGCAAGATATCAAAAGTTATGATTATTAGAATGATACGAGTAAAAAGAAACGAAATGAAATGTGCGTTCTGTTGTTCACATAAAAGTCCAATTGAAGGAAACCTTACCAAATGCAACAGGAATTTTTAACTCTCTTTCCCACAGGAGACACAAACTAAAGAGAGACGTTTCTTGTTTGTGGAAAGAGACTTGAAAGGAATTTTATTAACTATTTCGTTATTTTATGAATTCTCCAAATCAAAAGAAGGAACGAAAAGAAAAATTCAAACACTCAACTGCTTGTTAAGGATCCAAAGCGGAAATGATTGTGCTATAAACTTTTGGCAACTTTTAAAGCAAATGGTGCTCTCTTAGAACGCTCGCATTATTGTACTAAAGGGCTTGCGGGTTCAAACAATGTGCGATTAAAGATAAAGGCATCCAATGATGATGTCATGAAGTGATTTCGCAAAAACCTTTTCATGTGTCTTTCTCCGATTTGCAGTAGAAACGTTTTTTTTTGTTTGCCTTTTTTTTAAATGCTTAAAAAAAAAACAAGTTTCATAAATGTCTCCGTATTTCCAACACTTGTAGAAAGATATCAAAGCCTATAGAGGTAATATTGTATGTCATCAGTGTGACTTTAAAAACTCTTTGTGCGACTCTTTTTTTTTTTTGTTTTGTTCGCCATTTCTCTCAAAATTTGATTAGTTTTGAATGCCTTAACAATTTTTGTTCACTTCGAGCGCCGGTATTTTTCTGAGTGGTTCATCCAACAAGGCTAAATGAAATTTCAATTGCTAAAATTCAACCTTCTTAGAACGTCAACATTGATTGTTCATATTCTGCTTCTTTTTTGTGTGTGTGTGTGTGTGCATGAATTTTGGTAAAATCTTTTCAAAAGTTTGTGTAGCCTTAGTGGCTCATCTTGTATCATGGAGTTTTTGTGCACTGCCAAATTTTTTACTTTTTTCATGACGTCATATTTGATAACCAAACTATACAAACATGAACGCCACAGTTCCCTCTCTCCTCTCTCTCTCTCTCTCTCTCTCTCTCTCTCTCTCTCTCTGTCGTTTTCTCTCTCTCCCTCTCTCTCTCTCACACACACACTCTCTCTCTTTCTCTCTTTCACTTGCGCTCTCCTTATCGTCTCTCTCTCCTTTTTCCTCTAACGAGATTGCACTTGGGGTTAGAGGATTTCTTAGAAATGACCATACATTCCGTTTTCTTTACACCCAAAGACAGGCCCACTCTTTCGCTCTCTAAAACTAGAGTATCTAGAAGTTTTTGCTTTCGGAGTTGTTCGCCAGATTCTGTTATTAAAACTGTATCATTTGCACACCTGAGATTAGATTCTCTCCATATATTTTTTAGCGTGAAATGTCATCAAAATTCCTCAAAATTATTTCCTTATGTAGGTTAAAAAGATCAGGAGACATTACACATCCCTGCCTCACACCTCTTGAGACGTTTTTGAAATCACCTTGTTCTCCTTCAATTCTTACAGATGCAGTCTGATCCCAGTATAAATTTCTAATTACTCTCAGATCTTTCCCATCAATGTCTAATTTTTTTAGCATACAGAACAGCTCTACGTGTTTTACTTTGTCAAAGGCTATAGGATAATCAAAGAAAAGGAGGTGGAGATCTTTTTGCATTTCTACACATCTTTCCATAAGCATTGACATAGTGAATATTGCGTTTCTAGTCCCTTTAGCAGGCACAAAGCTAAATTGTTTTGAAGATATTTCTGGTCTTATACTCTTGCGCATCCTATGCATCAAAACACGTAACAGGAGTTTTGTAAAATATCTCATTAAACTGTTAACATTCTGTAGCTGCTGGTGTTTTAGGCAGTACTATAAAAAACAGATTTACAAAGATCTTCTGGAATTGTACCACTATCGTATATTGCATTAAGAGGTATTGTGATCAGATCTATTCCTAAATTATCTAATGCTTGAATTATTCCTACTGGTATATTATCTGGTCGTATAGCTTTTCCATTTTTCAGTTTCTTTTTTGCTGCCTCGACCTCTACCTTTTTCTTTCTTTTGGGTTTTTTCACCTAACACCTTTAAAAAGATCTTCAACATATTCTGACCATCTTTTTAATATTTCCTTCTTTTCCATCAACATTATTCCGTCTTTAATGTATATACTTCATTTGATCCAGTGATGGAAGGGAGTTTCGGCCCTTAGTTTCAAATGTGGCGAGAAGTTTAATATGTAAACAACAAAGAGCAAAATTGTGAGGCCTTAAACGCACCTTTGACATCGTATTTCAAGAAAAATGGGGAAAATTTGGTGAGAAAAGGCGGAAATGAAGCACCAAAAGGATTAAAGAACTATAATCTGACAGAGGCGAGAAATTCTGAGATAACCTTGATGTTGACGAACAATACACACAAAAACCAAACCAAACCAAATACCGTGTGTGTCGCCTTTATCCTATGAAATCATCGCTTTAAAGTCTGGATTTTAACCCCTAAAATGTACATGAGCCAACAAAAAGTAAAAACTAAAACTAAGCAATGTATATTTTCAAGATGATGACTCAGCTCACTTCAAACAGACACACGTGCAGGTTTTACTTTTATTTTTTGCATATATCTAGACTTGGTCCATATTTTAATTTTATTCTAGGAAAAGAGAGAAATATTCTATTACACTTATTTAGTTTTGTCGGACATTTTGTCTTAATTTTGGCCACGTCATCAAAGCTAAAACTAAGAATTACTGAAATGCCGCAGAGAGCCAGGCAAAATCATAATGCGTTGAACTGCAATATTAGATCTATACACGCATAATACTCCAGTCCTCAACACAATGACAGAATGTCACAAAGCCAGACTGAATGGGGGGAGAGAATTACTTTTGAGATGAAAAGCTTACATTTTTGTTTGTGTAAAAATTGCCAAGAAAAACAAGAATAACAAATACAACAGCAACATCAACAACAATAGCAACAACAAAAACGACATCAACAACAACAACAATAACAATAACAACAATGAACATGAATTTGAAAAAGCTGGAACATCTCATAAACGAAAAAGAAACTCACAGGTTGACAATCGATTTAAATATAAGAGGTAGCTCGTCTGCTACAAACTGATCTCAGACTTTCAGGTCTCCTTCATGCCAGTGGATCGGTATTAAGCTAAAACTGAAACCTGTGACAGCTGGTGACTGGGCATATCATGACACCCGTGACAGACTGTGAGTATCATGGCGGATCGCTATAGATACAAGGACCGGTAATTATTATTAAACAAATAACATGAGATATCGCGAGATAATATGAGATATCCTGAGATAACACGAGATATCATGAGATAACATGACATATCGTGAGATAAAATGAGATATCATGAGATAACATGAGATATCCTGAGATAACATGTGATATCACGAGATAGCATGTGATATCACCGGATAACATGAGATATCATGAAATAACATGAGCTATCATGAGATATCACTAAATTGTAACAAGTATCAAATCAAACTGCACCTGGCAATCCATCCTCAACAAAACCGAATGATCAAATCGAGTAAAGTCTTTTACGTTGCAAGCATCAACATCATTTCAATTAAACAATTTTTAAAGAAGATAAACATTTGAAAATCTATGATCAATATGCCTCATATTTCAAGGTACTTCAAGATGAAATAAGAACATTTTACAAAACTGAATGCTCAAATCAAGTAATGTCTTTTATGATGCAGTAATCAACACTATTGTAATTACACCATTTTTAAAGAAAGCAAACACTTGAAAATGTCTATAATCAATATACCTTATGTAGGTACTTCAAGATGAGTGAAAAACGTTTGCAAAACCAAATGCTCAAATCAAGTAATGTGTTTTATGTAGTAATAACCAATACCATTGTAATTACATAATTTTTTAAGAAAATAAACATTTAAAAATGTCTGTAACTAATGTACCTTATATTTCAAAACATTTCAAGATGCACTTTATAAAATATATCATGTTTTCTCAAAACATATCACGTAATCTCGGGATATTTCATATTATCTCACGATATCTCAGGTTATTTGTTAAAAAAACAACAACCCATTTATTTGTCATTTAATAAATAACACGAGATATCGTGAGATAACATGAGACATTGTGAAATAACATGAGTTATCATGAATTGTAATAAATATTATACTCAAACTGCGCCTAGTAATCATTTTTTCAACAAAATTGAATGCTCAAGCCAAGGAATGTCTTATCTGTCGAAAGCTTCAACACCATTTTAATTACATCATTTTTTAGGGAACCGAACGTTTAAAAATACATATAATCAATATGCCTTATGTTTTAAGATACTTAAAGATGAATGTTTATAAAATCAAATGCTCAAATGAAGTTATGGCTTTTCCGTTGCAACAATCAACGCCATCTAATTACATAATTTTTTTAAGAAAGCAAACATATGAAAATTCCTCTAATCAATATACCTTATATTTCAAGATGTTTCAAGATGAACTAAGACTTTTAAAAACGAAATGCTCAAATCAAGCAATGGCTTTTATGTCGTAAGCATCAACACCATTAATATCATAATTTTTAAAGAAAGCAAACATATGAAAATGTCCATAATCAATACGCCTTATATTTCAAGGTACTTCAAGATAGAAACGTACGGCAATAAGTGTTGACAGGTAATAGCATTCATGCGAATTTAAAACCGATTTAATTGCCTCCTCTTTGACACACTCAAGGTTCGATTGCAAATTTTGCGTTTGCGTTGCCCTTGCTTCTTGCCCTTGTGCTTAGGCTCAACAACAACCTTTTCTGAGTTTGTGCTACAGACCTAACATTCCTTTGTAGTGATTGCAACTTTCTTCATGTGTCGTTTTTTGTTGTTTTCCAGATTAGGAATACCACACATCTTTGGGTACACCAAACCTCTGGTATTCATTAACGAGGACAAACTCGCCCACACCACAAATCGCTCGTTGCACTTCCCTGTGTTGAGTCTTGATGATGCTGTGGAGTTTCTGGACAAGTTCGTCTAGCTTGAGTGATCTCCATGACAATGCTTGCTTCAAACAATGGTTTAAACTGTCGCAATTGTTGTTCGTCCCAAGTGGACTGGCAAAATGTAGTCTAGGTCTTTCAAGTCCTTTTGCGTTCTCCACTAGCAGGGGAGACATGAGCTCTATCAGTTTTTGTACAGAACGGTTCTCCGTGCTTTCAGCCATGTGTCGAAGTCTGTCAGCATTGTTCACGTGATCGGTCCCATGGGTAATGCTGCCATTGTCACCAAAAATCTGAGTAATAAAACCTTGTCGTTCTTGTTTTGGCAATCCAACTTTGTCAGCAAGGGTATGGGATTATTCTGCCTCAAATGTCTGGTGCAAGTCAGCCTTGGAGCCTGAGGAAATATTAGGGCCATGGCAAGTTTGAGAGCTTTTTCATAGTCAATGCCAAGAATTGGTACTTGAGGATAATCCATCAGTTTTCCAAATAAATGGCGCAAAAAAAAACGAAAAAAAACGTGTCCCTGTCACTGTTGCCATGAAGTAGTAAAGGACGACAAAAAATAGGGTGATCAGCAAGGCCTCTTCACAGCAAGGCATTTGTAAACACTAAATGTGACGTGGACATTGGACAAGTTAAATGTTTTATCAAAACCGAGCACTGTTGATTCCGCAGTCACCGCGGGACAACAAAATCTCTTTATATCTGAAATCTGTTCCTCTGTGTACAAAATATCGGCAGGAACCTTTTTGTACTGCTGGACAATCAGTTTCGGAAAGGGCATTGTATGTATGTTGAAGCTCCTCCAGAGTTGACATCTGGTCTGCAAAATTGGCTTTCGGGATGACCTGGCCTTTAGTTTGTGTGCGAGCCTTGAATTTGTAAATCTGACAACTGTATATTTCCCCTACCATTTTTACTATAACTTCTTACTTTATTTTATCAATCACCTGGGCTTTTGTTCTCACATACGCATGATGCTTTATTTCTTATGAACAGCCTTTTAATTCATAAACACCAAGTGCTGGAAATTTTTCGCTGTGCAGGAAAGATACCCTCTTTTCATATCCTGCCCCACTTTTACGCTTGGCATAGTATCTGCTGAGGACAAGGACATCTTCAGCTTGCGGTTGAGGATTCAGTAGTACCTGGACATAATTTTTGTTTTGTCTTACCTGAATACAATATTTGGTTTGTCGATAAGCAACTGACCGCAGTTTTTCATTTTCTTGTAAAAAAAAAAAAAGCTCCTGCTAGGTCATCCCAGAATTGGGATCTTTTTCCTTGGGTTCTCCTGTCCCTGTTGTTTTCGTTATGTACAACAAAGTAAACGTGAATGGCAGGTCTCCTTCGCCCCATCCTCCAACAAGTCATAAGTCATATGCACACAGCGCCTAGCAAAAAAAAACATGTAAAAATAATTTTACAAACATGATGTTCATCAATACTAACAATATATCTAGTTG
>BLXT01000663.1:1122321-1137481 GCA_019648995.1 Plakobranchus ocellatus | reverse complement strand
CTTCGATTCCTGTTGGGTTTTTTTTTCTTTGGAATGTCACGAGTAAGAAATTAAGGAATTTCTTTCCAAATTCTTGAAAGTAGGAATTTTTTAGGGGTTCGGGATAAAAAGGGATGTTCGTAATTACTACAGGTGCATGGCGGGTTCAAATTATACATGGATGGGTTTCAGTGTAAATCAAGACTCAATGTGTGTTTATGTTATATAATATACATGTAGGCTATATATTACCGGGGTATATAATTAACGTCTCTGAGATGAACCAATCTATCAAAGAAATTTACTATATGCCCTATTTTGCTGCATGTTTTGTTTTGTCTTTGTGTGTTTTTTTCAATTCTGAGACTGATGCCCGAAACCCAAAGAAATCGAACATTGAGAATCAGATCTTTGGCCTACATTCGTGTTAGGTGGGTGCATTAGTGGCTTATCTCGTGTTCTTTTGATGATAGGCCAAAAACTACACAGTTTGCACACTATGTCTAACGGTTCTGTTCATAGCCCTACTAGCTTAAAATCATCATTATGAAGCTATCTTTTGCGTACATACGCTCTGTTGCACATTGCGTCAAGATAGTAAGTTGGTCTACTTTTGATTTTTTTTTTCACGTCATTTAGATGTGTCTGCTAAAGTGGATCGATCAATTAATAATGACTTTCTAATTAGAATTATATCTAGATCTATAGGCCTGGCAACGACATGACCCACTGGAGTTTCAGTATCTAGTTTGGTCGTAGCCTCGAGTAGATCAAATAGATACCATATTTCACGAGACAAACGTCGCTAGTCAATATGATGAAATGATTGATTGATCACACGGTAAGTCATAGTTTTAATGTCCATAACTATGATAGGTCGGAGGGTGCACATTTTATAACCTTGTAGGCTACAGATTTAGGTCTAATCTAAATTTTAGAACGAAAATTGGGAGTGGGGGGTGGGGGGGGGGGGCGGTCTGATTTGAAATAGTCTTTTATTTACATCTAGATGAGCAGATCAAATCTTTTTGAAAAAAAAATTCAAAGTAATAACTTTTAAAAATCCAGAAATCGTATTTACACCACAAGTCTTTTGATTTATAAAGTTATCTGTTTTACAAATCTGGATAAAAAGAATGTAATTGAGAGTACGATCTGTAAAACCATCCAAGCTATTAGGTGTAAAATGGCTATAAATCACTGTGTGATAATTTAATCTTATAAGGTTAACTGAGGACAGGTCTGGGTAGAAGATTGTAATCGCCAATGTCTATTCCACAGGACACCAAAGAAGATGAAGAATAGCTTGATTGATACCACTCTCTGTATGGTTGGTTTGCCAAATAACTCTCTCTCTCTCTCCCCCTCCCTCTTTCTCCCTCTCTCCCTCTCCATCTCTCTCTTTCCCTCTCTTTCTCCCTCTCTCCCTCTCTCTCTTCTCTTGCCCTCTTTGTCAGTGCATCTCTCTAATTTTCTTTCTCTATGATCTATTCATCTTCTACATCTCTTGCATGCTCTCTTTCACTAGCTTCTTACCCTCTCCTCACAAAATCAAATCCTGGTACATCCAATTATATCAAAACTAAACAAATTAAAAAGTTTTAGTAAGTGTTACCCCACCCTCCTGGCTTTCCCATATCTTTTAGCCACCTCTAGGCCTTGCAATGACAAACCCAACGATGTACCTTTCTCCTTCTTCTTGCTATATCTTTTCTTTTATACCCTGATCTGTGTATAATTTCTATCTCAAACATTTAGATCTCTTAGAGCTATCTCCTCTTTTCCATATATTTGCCTTAGTCCACCTTTACAGAGCTGTGCTTGCATTATTGAATATAAAATAACAACAGGAAACCACAATACACATAACTTATCTTCAATCGTCTCATAAATTTGTTATTCCAGTACTATTTTGTATAACTGGAACCAACATGAATATTTCCCATGATGTAAAACTTAAGGTTTTTTTGTTGTTTTTTTTTTTGGTTTCTGATCGATTTTACAAAGTATTTGCCAGATTCATTGGAAGACAAGGAAGGAAATGGCAAATATGAATATTGAGGTAAACAAAAAGAGTTTATCCCATGGAAAGGCCAAGCTGAATAAGATCCTTCCACCATGCCGCGTTTGTGGAGAAGTTGCAGCAGGCTTTCATTATGGCGTTAACACATGTGATGCTTGTAAGGTAAGGAAGTAGACCTGTTATTGTATTACAATATTTTACCTACCATCAACATATTATGATATATTTATGTTATTTCCCAATAACAGTGCAAGTATAGTTTCTCTAAAACATTGTTAGTGATATTTCAAATGTTAAAAGGGACATTAATCTTTTCGCTGAGTGGATTTGTTATGTCTGGGATTTTCATGCATTGTGTGGGAGATATGGAAAAAAAGGAAAAAGGATTAAGGAAGAGGTGTTTTGCGTCAGGTCTGCTACTGTGGGGCCCAGTGATAGTTAAATCATAATTACTCTATTGTTCAGTTTATTTTTATTTCACTGATGAAGTTAGAATAATGTATAAGGGTGCTTACATTTAGCAGTGAATCAGTCTTGTTTGACTAAAGTAATGAAATAAATTTTTCCTTTAATTGATTTTATTGCAGTTGAAACGCTTTCATCTTGAATTTGAATGATAAAATTATGCAAATTGTAAAAATCTCATCTCCTACTACAGTTCAAATTCAAATCATCTGAACCTACTGATATATTCTTAGATTCTTTATATAAAATTATAAATTGCATATCTTTCAAAATTTTTTATTCAAATTTTTTAATTATAAAGTAAATCATGCCCCCATTATTTTAGGAAAAATTTCAAATGTCTAAAAAGGTGAATTTGATATCAGTGAAAGTTCGTGTATCATTGAAGCTATGAAACTTATATAGGCTTAATATAGTTGAACCTTCTATAAAACTATGTGGATGCTTCAACAAACCATTGATATTTTCTCAGAATACAACATTTTCTTTTGTTTTCTTAATCACATCTCAGGCAGGCATGTCCATCCATACCTATAATAATAAACAGTGCAAAAAGCTAGTTTTGAATTTCTTTAAAATGGCAAATAACAGAAAGAAAAAAAAAATACTGTTTTGATGTATGCCAAAAGCATGAGTTCCAAATTTTTGTTTTCTGTGTGGAATGGAAAAGATCAATTTTTCCTGATCTAAAGATCAAAACAATAGCATAAATTTTACAATTAATGCTTCTAGTAAATATCTCAAAATCAGTATCCTCCAGCTTGTTATGACATTTTAGCAATAATAAGGAATAAAATAGGACCTCTGCACTGCCTGAGTTAAGAGAAATTTCTAATCAAGCAAAGCGCAGTTATTTTTAAGCAGCTTCTTATTTCTTTTTTCAGGGATTTTTTCACCGAAGTCTTAACCTTCATAAGCATTACGTGTGTAAAAAAAATGAATTGTGCAAAGAAAAGAAGGGTAACAAGAGAATGTGCCGAAAGTGCCGTTACGACAGGTGTGTTGCTGCAGGAATGGCCAAAGAAGGTAATTAGTTGTACACTATTATTCTGGGGGTTTTTATGCTTTAAAATTATAAAATGGGTTGTTGATTTGACACTTAGGACTCAAGTAGGACTAAGATGTAGTTGAGATGAATGTGGCAGATATGCAGGGAAAAAATGCAAAGTAAAATCTAAAATGGGTTTCTTGCTTATTTAAAATAGTTTACATGACATTTAATGTTTTAAAAACAAGATATGGATTAGAGATACATTTGTATCTATTCTTCTTTTACTAACCTGAATTTAAAATTAAGATCAAGTCAAGGATAGCACTTTTTAAGTTAATGATAAAAAGAAGGCACATCCCATAATTTTAAAAAGTGATGAGTTTTTGGTTAATCCAGCTTTATAATAAGGCCAGCCAAACCTCCTCAAAAATGTTTATGACTTATTTGGAGAATATATTCCAATTAAAAAAAGGAGTATTGAGAGCAAATAAACTATTTTGAATTTGAAAAAAAAATAAATAAATATAAAAGACAATAACAATATGGTTTTGCTATCTAAAATTATGCCAAAATTACAAAAGAATGAACCCATGCCAAGTTTCTTTGCTATGCAAGAAACTCCATTCTGGGATAACAACTAACAACAAGCAACCTCATTTATCATTTTCTATTACATGTATTGTCTACATTGATGCATTCCAGCTATCAAGATAGGTCGCTACTCAGCGTCCAAACATACACAAGACACTCTGGAGATTCAGAAACTAAAGATGAAAGAAATTTCTCGAGTTTCAACGGAGGTCACGGACTGCACTGTGTTAACCAAGTCCCCAGATAGCACTCTGGCTGGCAGTCAGTCTCCCTCATCTGTTTCATCTGCAGTTGCTAGTAAATGTTGTGATGCCTATGGGTTTACTCCAACGTAAGAGTTTTGTGCACTATTTTGATTTATATTGCGTGTGGGGATATTTAAATTCCAGTTGTTGGTTAGAATTTAAATATCAAATATTTAAATGACAATAAACCATTTAAAATGTTAAGTTAAAGTTGCCTTTACTCACAAAGCAAACATGTTGTTTCATTTCTGAAAGAGAAGACATATTGAGAGATATAAACAGCTACAAAGAAAGAGAAAGATTTTATAAGCACATAAACTTATTGTATATTTACTGAATTATAAACAATTTCTTTAATGATTTAGCTACATATTCTCATTACTCTGAGAAATTTGTACACCTTGAAATTTCTGCAAAGATCAATACTATGAATAATGTGATGGTCTAAATTAAACCCTAGCATTTCATCAGAATTTATTGTGTATTCTGACTCGATAAAGTAGATTTTCTTTAATTCTATGATTTGAACTGCATATACATTTTAAGTGCTCTTTCCTCCTTAATATTAACATTTTTCACTTATTCATGCATGATAAATTTTACGTTATATTTTTTTTAACAATAACATATATGTCACAAACACCAGAAATAAAAGGTAGATAATACCTCTGATGAAGGACGTTGAGTTCTTTAGATCTATATAGACCTAGCTGAAATAATGGAACTCTGGAGATTGTGTGAATACGTAAAAACTGAGTTTATTTAACTCAACAGCAGGAAATTAAAATCAAACAATATTCACATAGGCTGTCGATAAGAAAACTAGATCTAGCTCTAAAAAAAATCTGCGTAATCGCTATACAATGATCTTACTGCAATCTCTATAATCTCTGAAAAACTTTCTGCGTACTCTGTGTGATCTCTATGAACTCTCTGTGTTATACTGGTATATCTCTGTGTCTCTATCTGAGTCTGAGTCTGCCTTTCACCAATCTTCTCCCGGTATTTATACCTTTTTCAAAGAAAACTCTACAAATTTCTGGAAATCTATCCCAAAATGCAAGCGTAGAATGTTCGAAAGTATAGATCTAGAATATTACATCATAATCCTAAAATAACATAAAAGCAGTCTTCAAAAGACATTAGGAAAAACCCCTGGGCTAAAAATAGAACATGAGTCACGTTCGTTTACGTAATGAATTCTCTTTCGCTTTGCATAAATTAACTCCCCTAAACTGGTCCTTTCTAGAACTCTCGAGTTGGCGTGCGTTCAATAACAAACCCTAAGTCTAGTTTTTGTTACAATATAGACTATCACATTTTTAAAGTAAAAAATGCATTAGTTAGAATCTTCAAATCACAAAAGCACTTGTTCCATCTTTCTTTCATACATCTTTTAAACAGTAGTGCCTGTTTTGTCTGTCCAGCTATTCCAAATACTAAGAGCATCCTTTGCAAATAAGAGATGGTAAATTCAGATGGCTTACTTAGAGTGTGTGAGGCGTTTTGAGTTATTCATTTTTTTAAATATTTTTCTCCAGATGTTTACAAAATCTACACAGCTGTCCATCTTACTGTCGACTGCAGGAGAAAAAGGATGAAGACAGTTCCTTCATGTTACAGTGCATGGACTTCTTGTCATCACAGGGAGGGAAGTTACAACTCAAATCAGATCCCAGTTGTAAAACATCATTTCCTAAAGCCAAAAATGAGCAGAATCTTGAAGATTGCCAAGGAGATGTGTCTTCCTCAACTGGACCTTACTACTCTACTTTTGATGCCACAGACACTAACCAAACAACTATTTTATCACCTCAGCAATGCAGGTCTTACGTTGATATATACCCCAGCAAGTTCAACTGTCTCAGCAAATCATTATGCAACCCTCAAAGCTTTTCTTGTCATACACATGCAAATAATCAAATCTCAAAACATCAATGCACCTCACAGTCATTGTATTTTCCCAATGGTATAGATTTCACCAACGATGTTCATAAATTTGATGCAGTTGATGTGGAATCAAGGATGTCCAATAGTAAGTTTCGTGAATCATCCCCGGCTCGTCCTGAGTCTACCACACCTGATCTGGAGTTTTCAAGGATCATTCCTGAATGTTCTAGACGTGGACCAGACTTTGCTGTGAATGGTTTGCAGTCAACTCCGGTAGGTGTAGAAACAAGTCAGGCTTCTGTGGAATTTGGAAGTAAGGCTGATTTAAAATCTGGCAGTGCTGATTTTCAAGTTACCCTGAATAATATAAACTTTGCAAAACATAATGCAGGACTTGAAGATATTTCTCATGAACATAAGAAAGTTGATTCTGAGTCAGACATGGTTGGCGAGGTGATTTCATCTGATTTTCATCCACAAGGATGTGAAGGATATTTGCAGTCAGATACAGTCAAGCCCACTTGTATGTCATCTGAACCTCATTGTAGTTCCTGCGGACTTCCCTTTAACATTTCAGGCTTGGAGGAGCTGTATGCAAACAAAGACCAAATCATTCAAACCCTCATGAATGGCAGCAGAAAGTTCTTGAAGCCCATGGTTCACCAAATCCCACCAGAAGAAATGGATAGGATGGCCCAAGAGCATCTGGTAAGTTGTGTGTTTATTAGGTCATGGGCTGGCTATGCTATTTTCATTATTTTGAATGGCTTCAAGACAAAATTTTGAGAACAAAATAAAGCCTTGTGCTGTCATAATTTCATTATCAATCTTGTTACATCAATAAAAAAAAAATTTTTTTAATTCATCAAATAGTCCAGCACAAAATATGCTTATTATGAAATATTTTAACATCCAGCAAAAAAATCAAAAAAAGACATTCATGAAATGCAGTCTTGATAAAACTAACAGTTCAGACACATCACAGGTTATACTTTCTTGTTGATGTAGCTTGAAACTGCATTTTACTTGCTTTGAGATGGTGAAGACTGAATTATTGATATTTTGATTCTGTGCTAAGATATACGGTTTGATAGCTATCAAAAAATGAATCTAAAAGAAGAAATAACAAACTCGGACATCAATTTTCTCAAAAGTCCTGTATGTGATGTATGACTCATTTGTACTGGTCTGAACATTTATTGTATTTTTCTTTTTCTTTTTTTTTTTCTTTTTTCATAAAGCATTGTTGCTTCTAGCTCAGCTGCAAAGATTATATTTTAGTTGATTCAGAGATTCATGCTATATTCTTTACAATTATTTTGAAATCCCCTCTAGTTTTGTCCATTTTAGGCTTAGCTTTTCTGCTATAGTATTATTTATTTATGCAGAAACACCTATAATGTGCAGCCATTTCTAGAATGTTATGAATGGGAAAATTCCTTGAGAATTGTTCTCATGTTCCATTTTTAACATTAAACTTGGGGAAAAAATTGCCAAGAGAAATAGAATCATAGGCAAGAGATCATTTGTCTGAGGAACATGGAGGTAAATCGGCAGGTTTTGAAAGGGGATTCTGATAACTGGGAAAATTGCAGAATTATCACCTTTAACAAACATTTTACTTAGAACACAAGGTAGCTGGATAAGTCTTTGGTTAAGGCTCAACTCTATTGGGAAATATTTTATTTTCCTATCAGGAGAAAATCAGAGATCTCCAAAGCTAAAGCTTTTAAAAGAGCATTTAGTAATTTTTTGGCTAGTAGAATTTTTTATTTTTTTTATATTTGTCATCTTTAGTGTAAAATTACACTAGTATTAGCTAGAATATTATGCTTCTTTCTTGATGCAATCAACAAAATTTGGCACAGTATTATAAACATGGACTGCATTAAACTAATTCAAACTAGTGTGAGAAGAGATCATGCAATATTTACATATTGATCCTGCTGATTTTTTTAGAGAGTTGCAGATAAGGGATTAACTTTTTTTTATACCATATTTCAAAGCTAGCCTTAGTGTTAAATAAACAAGAAATTTGCCCATATTAGTTAACGCTTTTGATAACAAGAATAAGAAATGTTGACAATCAAATGGATAAAATTCCTATATGAAGTGAATTTTATGTTTTTAACACAAAGTATACCCTTTTTCACATCATTGCCACAGGAATTGTGCAAGGTGAAAGCAGAGATGTTTGGAAGCAGAGCAAAGATGCCTGATTCTGAATATGACTACATCTATGCCAGTACAGGCATTGATGCAGATAACAGGCAAGAGAGGTGCAAACGTTGGCTGACTTTCCTGGAAAAATTTACTCGTTGTGTAGTAAAGTTTGCAAAAACTATCCCAGGCTTTTCCCATTTGCCTACAAGAGACAAGGAGAATTTGATCAAGTGTATGTCTCTTTTGTTTGTTTTGTTTGCTTTTTTATCACCAATAATAATCCTATCAAGTTTACCTGAAATTATGTTATATTCATGACCTATAACTCACAGTCTTCTTCTAAATTTTCCTATGATTTCTTTCTAGTTTTTCAATTTGATGTAAGAGATAATCTATTTGCAAACTTGAAATAGCAGTTTTGAAGGTGCCGGACAAAGGACAAGTGTGTCATATAAAAACATCTCAATTCAATTGCTCTAAATAAATTGCACTCTTCAACTTTATATCAGATTGACAAAGTTCAAGCATATAAATATATTATGTTAATCATTATGTATCTTATGATTTTTTTTCATATGTACAATGAAAATTTTGAGAGTAAAGATGCAAAACAAAATTAATTTTTCTCACTTTAAAAAGCTTTTTGCAAAGTTGAAGCACATATATGTGATCTACCCGCACAAAATAACTCTTTTGACAGCTCTTGGCAAACAGAGATATAGAGCAAATAGCTGACCAGGGTTGGACATACCAAAAACAATTTTTTTGCCCTTATCAAAAGTTTACACATATCTAAACATTTTAAAATCAATAAAGCATTAACATTATGTTATAAATTTAAAATAAAGGCAAAACCTGGTTGCTAAGGACTTTTGGACTTGAACTTTGCTGATTTTTGAGGGCGATTTTCTCAAAACTTTTGAATTCTGAGCAGCTTAGTTTATGATTTTAAACAGACATAACTTTGCTAAAACAAAAATTTTTGACCCTTTGGAAGGGTATCAAAAGGCCTTTCAAACAGCATCAAAATCTCATGTTTGATAAATACTTGCAAAATACTCAATTTGTATAGTCAGGAAACCAAATCAAACCGTACTTTTCAAGCACTGCAGTTGCTGTGGCTCATATTTGTTGGCATTTTTTTTTTAATTTGTCATTTGTTGGCATGTGAGCAAAGTAATGATATAACTACTGGAATCCCAATAAATCAAAATTGCTTTGATCACCACTAAAACTTCCAACCTTCATTTTCATGATATAACAATGATTACCATTGCCTCCATCATCATTGTGATCGTCATATTTACCTTCATCAACAACATTTTCATTATAATTATTGTCATCCTCATCCTTTTTACTGTAGTTGCATTAACAACATACATGGCATCATCAATATAGCCTCTGTGATATTTTTCTATTATTTTGTATTTCTTACAAAAGTTTCATTTGATTAAATTTTCTTTTCTTTCTCCCTGATCTTATTGGATGCAAACACCAAATCTACAGCTAGCTTGATGGAAGTCTCCTACTTGAATTGTTACCATAATTCCCGCCCAAAAGTCTGCTACAGTCCGGATAATCAGCTGAGGTGTGCTCTGGATATTCCTGTTATCTTCGGCTCCATAGACACCAATGAAGTCTGTGATGTTATCTTTTCCTTGCAAAAGTTCAGTGCAGCTTTGCAGAAGCTTGAGTTGACGGAAGAAGAGGATGCTGTTCTCAAAGCCATTGCAGTCATGTCTCCAGGTCAGATAGTTTATTTAGTCTCGAAAGTAAAACATTACCTTTGCTGTTGTGTCAATGTCTCCCTCTTTCTCTCACCTTTTAAATTTTTTTTTTCGCCTTTTTTTTTCTCTCCCTCTCTGTATCTATTTATCTACCATTTTGTATATCTTTCTGTCTATATCTAGCTATCTAGCTTTTTCTTCTCTCTTAACGAATAATGAAACTTGGATTCGTTATTACTGAAATAGAAAGGAGGTCAGGACAGACAAAACTTGGGCTACTGATCATTGACCAACTATATGAATAAGGTTGCTATAATACAACTTCTTATCAGTATACATATATATTAGTACAGGACTGAGGCATTTAGTAAAAAAGAAAAAAGAATATAGCTCTAATTTAAATATACATAATGTTCATGTTTTACTGTTGTCAGTGACACAATAATGGGTTTTTAAATTATGAACAGCTGACAACAACAACAACAACAAAAAAACAAGTGGGAAATCAAAAGACCTTGATTTAAATCAACTTTATGCTGTCCAAAAATGATCACAGCCATCACTCCAATCTTCGCCAACTAACACCACAATGTTGACATAAAACCCACAAAAAAAAAACGGCACCAACAAAACAGAAACCTACCAAAACGGTCAAAAAGTTACATTTATTTTAACTATACAAGTTACAAATAAAGCAAGCACTCGAAAAGTGTGCGGCCCTTTATAATATTTTTGTTAATTAAGGAAATAATAATCAGACCCTAGTGCCTTATTAACTCTAGAAACTTCACCATAAAATTGCACTTTTAATTGAATTTCTATTTCCTCTCACCACAAAAACGGGTACTGAGGAATATCTGACCTTGATACTGCTTGGGTCAAAAATGAATTTCTTTTGCTGCTCTTCTACATTCTTTTTAGTTTTAATTCCCTTGGAACCAAGAACAGGACATTATTTTTCAAATTCCTGACCTCTGTGTTCTCAGTGCAATATTGCAACAGTTGATTATACTAAATTAATGTTAAATGTTATTATCTAGGCCATTGTATAATGTAGTGAGTGCCAAGAAGTAAACCTTCCGTAGACTGATGGCTTGTCTTTGTTCTCTAAAGATTTACAATGCCCAATTGTTTTAAACCTACACTTAGTCTTGTCTCTAGAAAGTTTAAGTTTTTAATGATTCACATGGCAAAGAGATGAGTTATTATGGTACTGCTGCTAATATTTCTAATCTTGAGATCACCAAAGTAACAAAGCCTCTCACGCATTAGTACACACATACACAGAGATAATGCAAGTGTTAACAAGGCAATTAGATTAGCTTTTAATCCTAGAAAAGGAAAGAAATAATTATTTTTATGATTTTATGATCTTGCATCCATTAAGAGATTTTTGGTGTTAATGTTTAATTTAAATTTTGTTTCCTTCTACTTCAGACCGAGGGCTGTTCACTCTTGGTGCTCTCGTGAACATCATCTATCATAAACTGCATGAGTGTCTCATCTATCTGCTTCACAAAAATAGACCCACAAATCCCATGGCATTTTATGCAAAAATAATGGATATCCTAGTGGCAGGGCGAACTCTTTCCTACAAGCAGGCTTTCATTGTAAGGAACCTCAATCTTCCAAAGTATTCAAAAATACACCAGAACCCATTGTTGTTGGAGGTTATGACAGCTCTTTTGTTTGAAGATGGTGAGGAAGTGAGGCATGGTAAAGATGCAATGGACCACTGAGACGAGCTTTAAGCAACTTTGTTAGGTCTGTTTTACTGAAATATGATCAATGAAATTTTTAATTCAGTGCACTCCATTTTTTATTATCTATATTTATAATTCATTTTTTTCTTTTTTTTTTGAAATAATAATATTCATACACATTTCCAAGAAGTTTTCCTTTAGCGATCTTTTTTGGTCTGCTATTTGAGCCATACAACCTAGAGATATAATGCAATATTTTCAAAATGCATGTGTTATCAGGAATCCATTCACCATATTTGACATATAACCAAAGACATGAATGATAATTCTAGAGCATAATTCTAACTAGTCAAGATCCATGTGAAACAGGGTGAAGAATAAGTCAACTATAAGTGCCATACAGCTTAGAGGTGTGTGGAGTATAATCCTGACCAGTCAGTTTGAAAATGCTTCTTTGAGGACCAGGAAAGCATTAAACATAATTATGTGTATTACACTCAAAGATCTAATTGGTAAGCCAAGAGCATACTTTTGACTTGTCAAATATGTAAGTGTAAACAGCAATAATTTAACCATGTGTGGTGTCCCAAACACCTGGAGATATAAACCAATCCTGTAATTCTTGCTATTGTCATATTGTCTGTGAGACCCGGAATAAAACAATGAATTCCTAAGATTATGAAAGAGAAAATAATTTGGACTATTGTCAAAATGTATGTGAGATCATGAATCTTGGAAAAATAAAGGGACATTTGGAAAGTGTTTGTTATTTTATCTGAGGAATCTTTATCACAGATGTGGTAACTGCCTGCTTCATACAACTATTAGATATGTGAGTGAAGATATGGGATGCAAATTGGTCAAATTAGACTTCTAAAAAAATTTGGCAACCATAAGACCTCTTTTCCTTATTCATAATATGGTGCTTTAATTGATATAGCCTGTAAAGAAACCAAGATGCAGGCCATTGGAGTGGATATTATTGCAAAATTTGCTTGGATGTTTAAAAAGGTCTCAAGTTTTTATCAGTTTGTGGTGCCTGTATTTAATTTTGCTCTAAAGCAGATTTCAAAGGCTGTTTCTCGAATTATTGTTTTACATTCACCAATAGTATTGCCAAAATTTTTACCTTAAGGGAGTTTTTGTACAGAGCTCAGCAAGGGAAAAACAAGGGCTTTACTTTATTCGGCCTTTTAAGAGAACTCAAAACAAAACATTTATTGTCAGCTGCTCTTGTGTGGAGTTAACTATTAAATTTTTACTTTGTCTTTTCTAATGATTGGCTTTATTTCCTTTTACTGTAATTAAATATAGATTAGTTCAACGGTTGTGCATGATTTGCACTGTAATCAAATTCCAAAATAAAAATTCACACAAAGAGTGGTGCTCTCTGTTTTTCCTTTGCACCATTTGATATTGTCTTCTATACAGTTCAAGTGAGCAGTTAGATAAGAAAAATGAATTTTCAACAGCCAAAATTACTGGTGAGATAGGTTATTTCTCTGTACAGATAGCTGAAACATTTTTACATCATTAAAATAAAAGAGGAAAAAATGGACAGCTTCATATCTTGAATATCAAGGTCACCAGAAAGTGTTGCAAGACAGCTATTTCTCTGTCTCTCTCTCACACACACACACACACACACACTTATTCACATACAGAGATAGAGTGTGTGTGTGTGCTTAGAAATTAAAAATTATATTTTGAATGTAATTTTTGTCAAAATATTTGCAATTGTGAAAATTTTTGTTCCGAGAAATTGCCTATCTCTTTGACTTACATTTTAAGTTATAAAATGTGAACCAGATCATTGGACATGACTGTGATAGTATGTTTGTAAAGGTGGGATTTTTCACACATGGTGAGATAATCATGTGTGTTACACGTGTTCAAGTGAGAAACATAAGCCAAAAATGCAAGCCATAACTGGTTGTCTTTAAACTTTTATTGATGTTGCAAAAAATCAAAATGAACTTCTAAGATAAACCAAATAGAGTCTTATGCTTGATCTAAGTATCAGGGTCAGGGAAGTTTGGTTTGAGTGTCAGGACTAGGATCCTGATTGTTCTTGGCATGCAGCATTTTGAGGTAGATTTGTATTGCTTTCCCTTTACGTTCGTTAGGTTAAGTTGGATTTAAGAGTTTAACCTATCAACATAGTGCTGGATGAATGGACACTGAGAGGGAATGAAAAACTGTATTAGCTCTGACTGAGATTCAAACCTTGAACCACTCACGTGAAGCCACCACTCCCTAATCAAGATAAATTGATAGAAAAAAAATTTTAAAAGCTTATTGCTTTGATAAAAAGAAACAAAGATTGCCACTCCCTAAACAAGGCAAATTGATAAAAAGTTTTTTGAAAAAGCGAATTGCTGTAATAAAAAGGAAACGCAGATTGCCAACTGGATGGAAAGAAATTTACCCTTTTTTTTTTTTTAATTTAACTACATTCATATTTGTTAAAATTAAATCTGGTGTGCACTGGAATATTAGGGAGATTTGGACCCACATTATAAATATACTGCATGCATGACTGCATTGATGGTAAAAACTTACCAACATTGACCATAGTTAAATAGTGAGTGCTTTAATCAGAACATTAAAGTAGCAAAATGGACAAACGTTAAGCTGTCATGTCTTTTGTTTCACAGCAAATGGAGGGTTGAATAGACGCAGGTTGAGAATTTAAAGGATGCCAGGGCTATCAGTGTAATTGGAATAAAAATAGGAAAGGAACCCCCAAATTAAAATTATATTGTATACTGTATTTACAATCTTCCGCTGTCAGATAGTATATTTCATATTGTAATATTACTGCTGAAGCCAAAATAAAGCCAAAACATTTTAATGCGCTTTTTTATTACAATAAGTTACAGCAGATTGCTGTTTTTTTCATATTTTTTTTTTTATAAATAACTTGTTATGTTTGTTGGCTATTTATTTATTTATTTATTTATAGTCCAGATAAAAGTAATATACATGTATTTGTGGTGCTTTCTTACTTTGCATCATTGCAATACAATTATAATGATAGTTCTACAGATGTTACAAACTTGAGGAGGATGCCCATTCTAATGAAGTTACAGGTTTTCTTTTATTACCTTCTATAAGGACTAAACAGTATAGCATCATTTTAAAAGACCTGTACGTGATTTTTTTATCATGTTTATGTCATTTTTCTTAATGCATTTGTGAATTAAAATAGTAAAAGAATGCAACTACCAACTTAAAACTTAATAAATAAATCTGAACAATACATAAAACAAAATAAAACACATACATAAAACCGTTTTCCTATCAAGGCTTTAAAAGGGAAGAATAAAAACGATAAATATAATACCGATCTCTCTCCCTCTCCTCTCTCTTTCTCTCTCTCT
>BLXT01000663.1:1097012-1108747 GCA_019648995.1 Plakobranchus ocellatus | reverse complement strand
CCTCTCCCTCCCCATTCCCCTGCTCCTCCTCCTCCTCCTCCTCCTCCTCCTCCTCCTCCTGCTGCTGCTGCTGCTGCTACAGCTGCAGAATCCATCATTTGTTATAGAAGGATAAATTCATATCGGAAGAACAGCAACTGTTGTTTTTTGATAAATATTGATTGGAAGCAAAAGTGAAAAGAGAGACAGTCATTCCAGAAAATTGTTCTTTAAGCATTTCTCAACGATATTGTCATGATTTTCCTTTTTTTTTTCATGTTTAATTCCTCAGGGTCTAATTGGTAGGAGCCATAGAACCAGCATTCACAGACACCTTCAAGTATCACTTGGTGCTCTACTGTTGCATATGGTCATGAAAATAGGCTGAAAAGTAAACAGAATTTGCAAGAGAACATGATCCATGTTTTTTATTTGAAAAAAAAAAAAAACATCAAAAAACTTTCATATTGACATTAGTGTATTCATACAACTTTATTTTAAAGTAACAAGATAAAATATACCAAACAATAATTAATATAATATACATACAGCTCAAAATGAAACTTTTTATAGCACACTAACACAATTGGTTGCATGGAATTTAAATGAAACAAATAAGCTGATTTGCAACCTTCATCCTGATTTATTCACATTAATTAATAAAGAAAAAAATGTATTCTAAGCACCTTAGGCAAGGATTTTAAAAAAGATATAAAAAAAAGTAACAAGTTGGAATAAGAAAATATTATTAATATTCAGGCAATAAATTTATTTTTAGATAGAATACTTCAGCAGCAGCTCACAATTGGTCTGTCAGTGACATACTGTTTTCATAATATTGTTGACTAGAAAGTTCACTAAGGCTTACAGCTTTGTGTAGGCAATAATCAAGGCCTTCCTGGGTCACATACGAACGATCTGTCCCTCTACCCTTGATCAGGGCCTGATAATCTATATGATAATAATCATATTGTACTAACTCAAGTCTGTCGCAATGAAAAGAGAACATCGAATTTCCTTTACATGCAATGCATTAAAAGCAGTTCTGTAAGGGCAATTGCATCAGATGCGTATTTTGCCTGAATCCTCAAGCACCAGCAATTTCATTACACAGTGTCTCAGCCTTGTCAAGGAAAGCAGCAATCTTCTGAGGCTTAAACCTTGCAATATAAGCTAAGCATCAAACTGATTTCAAGACTCTGGGGTTCATTGAGATTGGTCAGCAATTTTTTCCAAGTCGTAACCATTATCAAGCAATGTTTTCCTACAGTACATCAAGCAATAGATCAAGCAAGTTGGAAGCAACAAGAGGTGATATTCTTGTGGTGATCAAGGAAGAAAAAAGCAAGAAAATTCATCAATATTAGAAAGGCTATTTGCCCCATTTGTATGACTAAAAAAAAATTCTTTTAAAATGCAAATAAAATCATTTTTAAAAGACTTCTTGATGATAATTTCCACTGCTAGTAATTATTTGGATGTATCACATAGTATGAGTTACTACATAGAGTATGAATAATTTACATGAATGTCTTATAATAGGTACCCCAAGTGACAAATAGGATATTTTTTTATCTCATATCTTTTCAGCTTTTTGGAAACAGCTTGAAAAAACATGAGAAACACAAAAAAAATTATCAAAATTGACCAACAAACAAAAAAGTTATCGCATGCTCAAGTTTTTCCGTACTTAGAAATTTCTTGGCATTTTGAAAAATGTGTTTTTCCCTTAGTTTAAGCTACTGTAAAAACAAAAATATACATTGACAAGGATTGTTAAATCTTTTTTATTAGTTTTCACTTATATGTGAATCAAAGTAAAAGAAGATATGGAAATCAAACAAAAAATGTAGGAAAAATTTTGTCCTAAAAATTGAAAAAATGCCTTAACATTCATAAAAATTGTCTAAAACATGCGAGCAAGCCTATTTTGACCTAATGTTTTTCAAAAACTTTGACTAGTACAACTCTGAAACTTTTCAGGATCATAGAAAAGTTTACAGAGACAAAGCTAAATTTTTTGGGGCCTTCACAGAGGAGAAGAACGTAAGTTATTTGAGCCAAAAAATGGGCGCATATGCAAAAAAGCCTATATGGAAAAAATAGCAAGCGCCTCTGTGTAGCTCAATGATAACATTCTTTCTCAAAGCTTGACCAATAGTTTATTGCAGTACATAAGCTTTCCACATACCAAATTAAAGTAAATTTTAAGCTCCACACAATACTGAGGGGTTTATTTCATTAACTTAAAAAAATCAACGAATTATTAGGTGAAAATAGAGAAAATATTGGCATAAATTTACACTAAATTGCACTTAGCCGGAATTGCTACTTTACCTATAGTATTAGTAAGAAGTGTAATTGTTTAAACCCAATGTTATATACCAAATTGAAAGACATTGAAAACCCTACATATTGAAAGTAATTTTATTTCTTTCTCTGAAAATGTAAACAAATTACCATGTGAAAATGGAGAAAATAGCACTATTAAAAAAAAAAAAAAAAAATACATTGCGTGTATCAATGAAAATGCTGTTGGCCTTTTTTTAAATTTTTGCACGATCGGGTGACCTGTTCATGAAATATAAATTAAAGGGGCAAAGCAATAAAAATAATAAAAATAAAAATAAATAAATAAATGAACGCCGCTAGTCTTGGTAGTAAATAAAATATCATTTTGTTTTCTTCTTTCGACAAGGCGCAAAACGATCGTTCTGACCTTTGAATCTCCTAAGTCGGATCCTAATCGCGCCTGTATTGTTTCAAATCATCTCAAGATCGCTAGTGCAAGTCTAGATCTTTGAATCTTCACAATGGAAAAGTTAACATTTTTTTTCAAATTTGAAATTGTGATCTTGATCATATTAAATGTATCAACATGCAAGTCCGTACCAAAAATGGCTAGTCTAGATCTAGATCTACTTAGCAGCCATTTTGGCTGTTTCTTTTATCACGATCCCTCCCCACACACAAAGCGAGCTAAACAGCATTACAAATCACAATTTGTGTTTAAAAGAAAGAAATATCTGCTCGTAATATTAATTATACAAGGTTAATGCCTTTGGGGAAATCTAATAGTGTTGTAATGTAGTAGTTTGTACACCAACTCATCTTCAGTTCACACTATCGGCTTTAGCCGATATTCTCCCCTCGGCACAGCCGCAGGCCTCCATTATACAGATCAGTAAAGAGCAGCTCTACGCATTGGGGGTATCGTCAGTTTTTCAACAATACTGTTGCTGTGAACTACTCTACAGTTGTTTTGATTTTATGATGATATCAACGGCACTTCAAGCTACAAGTTGATATAACACACATCGGCCGTTTAACTTCCAAACCCATGATTTTTTCCAAAAAACTTGGGTCCAATCTGCTTCCCACGCCTTATCGACACCATAATTAAATAGGGCAGTCACGTGCGTAGTACTAAAATAAAGCCCAATTACTGCTGTTTCCAATGATATCAGTTCTATAAATATCGGTCCATTCACGGCCGAGGTATCGAACAAAAAGGAAAGGTCACGAAAACCGAGATTAGGCCTGCTCAACCTGACGAGCGAGTGTGTTGTGTGTTTATGGGCATCAACAAGACAAACAAGCAAGCATTACAACATACGCACACACATTAAAGAATTAATAAATAAAACAATAAACTGTCAATCTTTGTATTTGTTTTTGTTTCATTTCAATCGAACATGTCTATCAAAAGTTATAGATGGATAAATAACCCGGTCTTAGTCGACGATAACCTACACTGAGAGATTTTCTTCCACTGCGAGGCGGGCGCTTGAGGTACCTACTTATAACTTACCATTTACACACAGGGACACACGTAACCCATTTTCTTTTACATCACAACTAAAATCACAGTAAAGTTTGAAATATTTGAAACCTATATCCTAATGAAGTATAAGGATTTTTCAGATTAAGTAACTAATACATGAGCAAAGGGGACTGGTTGACAGATTCCACACAACAAATAGGTCGGCAATGGTTACTGTTTGGCATGCTTTAACACTGTACACTGATAATGAGTGAGAATGAGTAGGGTTAAAAGTAAGAATAAAAAAATGAGGTTTGCTAAAAAGGATACTAATTCTGTTGAAATATTACTTAATTCCTGTTTGAATCTAAGAGGTTTGCATGTCAAGGTTACTACTGCTGTTGAAATATTTCTTTACCCCTGTTTGAATCTACTGGATATATGTTACAGGGCCACTGCTTCTACTTAAAGACTTGTGTTTGAATCTTAACTCCCACAATGCCTCAGTGGGCCTGAGCAATGTCTGAAAAATACTGCAAGACATTGTCTATGGTAAAGTCCAGGCTGATGTTGGAATCAGGGTAACACTTTCCCATCAGGTCATCGTAATACTTGTACTGGTTGATAAATAGGTTTTGCATCTCGTGCCACACAACCTGATCGAAGAAGAGAGGAGTGCAACATTAAGGAGGGATGAATATGTGAATGATGATTAAGATAACACTCCACTCTTTAAAGGGTTTTTGGTTGTTATTGGTGGGGATGTTTATTTTTTAAACATCAGTTTTCATTAATATGTAAGCCTCAGACACCTGGAGACATTCTGTTTTTCCTTTACAGGGCATCAAAGTCAAAACATATGTATTCTATGGAGGTGAAGTTAGAGGCCTTGTGACACTCTACACTGCCTGGTCAGTGTTCTTTACAGAGCCTCACAATCACATCTATAGTTGCTGGTTTCATGCTCTCTTTCAGAATTAAGAGTACAATCCAACAGCGTCAGCTCTAAGATGTTCATATAAATCATTTGTATTGAGACCAGTCCTAAAGAATAGAGTATTGTATACAACTATTTGAAAAAAAAAAATTAAGCTTTCTTTTGACTTCATTTAAATGTGTTTTTAAACAATTTTAAATGCTTGTATCTTAACATGACACTAACATTTCTTTATTCAACTTTCTTAGCAATTTTCGAAAGCTTGGAAAGCAGCTTTAGGCTATTTAGATGGTTTAAAATGTCAAAAACGCAGCTTTCAACTCTTTTGGACTGGTCTTGTTATATGCATTACAAGCGAACCAACCATGTGTTGGACTGAAATGAGATAAACAAGATCATCATCATATTATCTACCCTCTACATCCTGGCTTACATAGATTGAGATTCTGTGTCTAATTTCCTTTAACTCCAAAATTAGATTACTTGGCTTTATCTTCAAGACAATAGTCTCAGTGAGAGCGTCAGGCACACCAGCAAAAAGAATAACACACTTTTCTTTTCATCTTGTCTCATATCAATACATGTGATTGTGTGTTTGCTTACACCTACGAAAACAGCCCAAATATTAGTATATATTTCAAGCTGCAGTTTCAAAAAACTAAAAATTTCTTTTACCTGTCAAAATTAAAATTTAAAATTAAATTGTAACTAAAGCAGGTGATCAAAGCATTTAATTAAATTTTATGATTTAATATTTTACTTAAATATTTTCAGAGCAAGAGTTGACTCAAATTTTGAGTAAAATGCTATATTTTAAGCAAACATAATCACAAACAATGACAGCAAGATTGCAAACATTCTTTTGCATGTTAATTATTGTTTGTATTTTTTTTTTGGGGGGGGGGGGAGTTATATTCCCTACACCATGAATTTTAGTGTTCATGAATTGTCTTATATCAGCTAGTGTATCTCATTATTGTGCTCTATATTGTTCTAAACTGTCTTTCTTTTCATAATTAACTCTATTACATTCAAAATGAAGCTCAGAGCTAAAATGCTGGTCTTCCATATGTCTTAAAATCCATCATAATGAGCTGACAAGTTTTAAAAAAAAAAAACATAAATGTTAAACCATGTTTTATCTTTTACATTTTTGGTAGTTTTTCTTTTCAATTTAGAGCATGCTTCTTTTTTGTCTTATAATTAACCTTTCTTTTTCCAGTTTTCACTATAGAAAGCCTGAGTGGAAGGAGTGTCAGGAAATTTCAAGGATTCATCAAGTGATTTATGATATATATATGGCCTGGATTCAAATTACATTTCTACCAGGTGGAGGAGAAACAAGGAATAAAACCGTTTTAAGCCACTTTATTTGAGTCTGCTTAATGACATTTAGCCTGCTCATTGCAAGTTTGAAGTGTGAGATTTCAAAATAACAGAACATCAATTTAATTTTGGATGATTTTTTTATACATTCAATAAATATGAAGAATAAAACCTAATTTGCTTCTTCCCCCCTCCTCTTTTCCCAGCTTATCTTACCTGCATTAAGTTTTGCTCCTCACAAAGTTGCTTCTCCACCTTTTTGTTCAGATGCTCCAGATTCTTCTTTACCTGTAAAGATAGACATGGATATATTATATAGGGGGTTTAGAGGAGAGAAAAGATCTACAAAGGCGATGGATCATATGGCAAAAGACAATGGAGGCTAAGGGTCTGAAAGTAAACACGGGAAAGACAGAGGTAATGGTCAGTGGTAAAGGAGACGAAAGGATAGTTATAAGAGATAAGGAGGGAGAAACACTGAATCAGGTGCAAAAGTTCAAATACTTGGGATTGATGTTGGGAGAGAAAGGTGGATCGATGCTGGCAGTACAAGCAAGGGTAAAAGCGGCTTGGGAAAAGTGGAGGGAGATAGGGCCAGTGATAGGAGACAAGAAAATGCCTAGGAAACTGAAAACCAAGCTATACACCACCATGGTTAGACCAGTAATCCTATACGGCGCAGAATGTTGGGTAGTAGGACAAAAGGAAGAACAATTACTGGAGACCACCGAGATGAGAATGCTCAGAAGAATAAGGGGGGTGACTTTAGAGGATACAATGAGGAGTGATGACATAAGAAAAGAACTAGGAGTGTGCCCAATAGGAGAAAAAGCAAGGGAAAGCCGTCTAAGGTGGTTTGGGCATGTTATGAGAAGAGAGCCAGAAAACCACCTGAAGCAGATACTGAACTTGGAAGTCCCAGGGAGAAGACCAAGAGGCAGACCGAAAGGAAGATGGCGTGACGGAATAACGAGGGATATGAAACAACTACACATTGAAGCAGAAGATGCTGAAGATAGATCATTCTGGAGAAAACGAACTCAGGCCGCCGACCTCAACTTGGGAACTGGCGCGAGCAGGTAGCAGGTAGGTAGGTAGAGGAGAGAAAAGATAGTGAAGGTTGCCTTCCTTACAAATTCTACTTCAGCTTAATTGTTTTTCTTTTTTTTTTTTTTGTTTGTTTCCTTTTTAATGGTTTCAAACTGGATGGCCCATAAATTACACATTTAGAAAAATGGAAATCTCAGACACAACCTGAAATAAATTTATTTATGCTGAAAATGACATAAGTCTATGATTACTCTTTATATTTGTAATAATTTTTATCAACTATCATCAAAGCTTTTAAAAGTGAGAAAGATTCACTTTAAATGGAGGACTCATAGACACCTTATAAATCAGACGCTAGGCTAGTAACAGGAGACAAGTCATACTACTGAGTAATCCTCACCTCCTTTCCTGGATATTCTTTGATCACTTTCCGTAACTCTTGCTTGCTAAAAGCCAGTTGGTATCCAACTTCCTCAGGCTTCACACCAGCTGCTATCCGAGCTTCAACACCTTCAAAAAATATCTGCAGACAATAAATAAGATTGTGGATTACATTTAATGCAACTTAGCAGTAATAGATATGTTACTAGAAAGAAATTGAGACTTAGCAAAACACAGTTTGCTTTGGCAAAATGAACCTAGTTGAGAGTTTGATAGTTATCATATTGTTAGAAATCATGGATTATATGATCCAAGGGCACTTCTTTAAAACTCAACACCTTTAAGTAAACACTTTTCAAAAAGATGTCAAGCAAAAAATCGTCTAGTATCCAAAGTTCAAATGAAATCAAACCAACTGTAAACAATAAATTTGAACATAGGTTTAGAAACTTTAAAAAAAAAAAAAGGCATCAAAAGTTTGTTGGTTTTTTCATAGATAGTTCCAAATATGAAAGTATACAATGATTTCATCTTGACAAAGATTTAATGTATTTCTATCCTCCCTAAACCCTTTCATAATACTCACAACAGAGATTTATGACATGAACTGAAAAATAACTTTGGCCCATTTGGACTTATTTGACGATATATTTTAGATAATAACAAACTGAAGCAACAAAACAGTGTGAAAGTTTGTACATGCAGCTTCTCCAGAGGTCTGCCCAGCAGGTTGACTGTGTAAGCCTTCAGATTTACTGTGTAGCGCTGCTTTGCTTCCTTACGGTCGTTCTCCAGGCAAGCATTCTTCAGGTGAGACAATATGGCTGTTTGCAGATTATACAATGAAAAAATCAACAAAAAAAATCTGGTTTAGGTTCATCTCATGGTAGTTTTGCACATACTATTCAACTAATCAAAGTTGCTCCTTTTTTAGACAAGAAAAATTAATAATGCCTTTTCTACATTCTCTTAGTTTGCAATAATTTTATTCTGGATCTTTAAGGCTTTTCATAACACAGCAAGCAGTAAGAACCTGAAATGCCTCCTCTCTCACACATTTACTGACTATTCTAATTCATGAGCACTGATTTTTTATTCTAGCACTGGCTTTAGTCAGCCTGAAGGATAATAGAATGTAAAAAAAGTGTATGCTTATATTCTCCCTTTCTCATGATCATTACAGTGACCTTAAGGTCTCTTTTGGAGTTTTTCTATACTTGAACTATCTCTTCGTTTGAGCATTTAAGTTCTGGTCCCTTAAATTAGCTAACTGAAAATCAGTAAAGATAGCGCCGAGTTTCAATCAACTGAAATGATGGTGAATAATGGTGAATTCTAATTTGTTTTAAGTTCCATAAGTTTCTTGCTCCTAGGCATGATTTCATTCACACATCAAATAATGAAAGAAAAGAATAGAAAAGATATCTTCATTTTAGTAAATCTCATTTTTAAGGATCAAAATGAACAGACTCTGCGATTAAAACCAAAAATCAAACACTGAATATGAATCTAAAACTTAATTGACATAGTTGAGATGACAACCACAAGACAGCATCACATGGAGATGCCACATGAACATTGATTTGCATATGCTTGTTGCACAATGTTGATTTTCATTATATCTTGTCGTTCAAATATATCTTAGTTTTAAAATGCAAATACCCATCATTTTCACTTTGGAAAAAAATGCACCTCAATATTTTGCTTAACTATGTACACTTAACAAATTACAGCAACCACTTGAAAAATGTATTGATATTGCTCTTTGCAATATTTCTCTACTTTTTCAAACGATTGCTAATACAGCAAATCTTTTACTAGTTTCAAATATTCTTCATCATCCAAAACAAGTCTATAGAAAGAGGCACACCTACTAATTACTCTTGAAACAAGTTTGTAAGAATCAAACATTATATTTTGCACATTTTTAACTATTGATGTTTGATGTTGTGTGCAGTTCCAAGCTATGGACTTTTTACAATGATGAAAAAGTGGATGATGTTATGTTGAGCCTATGTCAAGTGACTGACCTCAAACATTCTTTTCCCAAAACGTAAATTTTACAGATGGAAAATTTTCTTAAAACATCTTTTTTTTTTCCCTATAATATCTTTTGATTTATGATACATCACTCATTACGCTTCGTCATAGACAGAGACAATCAAACTTATAATACTTACAAAACATTCTGTGGAAATTTTCTGAAATAAACGAAAAAAAGGAGAAAAAAAAAAGAGAAAATATATCATTAAGTACATGGAACATTTGAATGTACGATAATGTTCAGAATTAAGACAGACAACTCTGTCTCACATCATCATATGAGCACAATAATTCAAGACTGATTACACCTCTTCATTAAACAAGATCTATATAATCCTGTTGTTTTCTTTTCCAGCAATTTGTCTATTATCTTTTATGAGATTTATGAGAAACTCGTTGTCTAAATCTTTTCAAATCGAATAATTACAAAGAATCTAGAAATTCATGTGAGAAAACAAATCATACGTAGACAGGAAGGCCACTGTGTGTAAGTAATACATTTCAAAAGGAGATAAAGAGCCAAGACAGCCAGAAACTCCTGCAAAGAAGGATATGGAGACTTACACTACAGATAAATAAAAATATAGTGTAGGAATGTAGAAATAAGTTTTAAGACAAAGAAATATGTGTATAGAATTATGATGACTCAAAGAGAGTCAGGAAAGAGGAATAGCAACAAAATGACCAAAACTAGCTAGGATTGAAATAAAGAACAGAAAAAGAAAAAAAATGTTTGGACAGAGGGGAGAAAAGAGACAATAAAATTGAGGGCAAACTTACCCATAAGCACAACCTCCTTAGGTGTCTTCTGGTGCTCATTTGCTACGCGGACAATTTGCTCAAAAACAACACGAACCAGCTTAGTGTAGGCCTTGTCCAGATCTGCATGACGGTCAGAGCCTCGGAATATTGCCTCAGCAAGGTTGGTGAAATCCTTAGAATGTTAGAAAGTATGAGAACTAATGAGAGTTTAAAAATCTTTTTCACTGTAACAGTAGGAAAAAAATCTAGCTCATTAGGAATAAAATTAATGTTAGAATACAAATAGACTTGAGACAGGAAAAAGATAAAAATAATATGAAAGTTTTTGGGCTTTTCCTCCTTGTGTTATATATCTATTAATTACTATGACAGTCTCTACCATTTTGGCTCCCACAAGGCTGAAAGCTGGTGATGGATTGAGTCCCAGCAGCACACATAGACTTTTTGAGATCATGTGAATATGCAAAACAATTAGATGATGGAATCATGGCAGTGTAGCAACTGCTGAAAATAAAGTAAGGGGCAAATTTACACTCAAAAATTATTCCATTTGATTTAGTTGGATTCCTCTGAAGCTGAAGAATGATTTTTTATAACAGTATTTAAAACACAATAACCCAAGCCTTAATTGTTAAGGCTTACAATTTATCACTACATAGGAATTCACTGAAAAGGGTACACAAGCTTAAAATACTGCTGGACTGGCATTTTAAACTAAGTTAAAAAAACAATGATTGAGATACAGATACAGAGAATAAATTTGTAAACACCGCTAAATTTTCACTCTATGAAGTGAGGTTGCCATCTTGAAAGTACCAGATGTTTTTCGCCTAGAGACCTGATCTTTTCAAGACTAAACCAAATTGGATGTCTTGGGACAAAATGCCTGAATTTGGTAGGAAATCGTATTAAAATGAATGCCTAGAGACAATACCTGTCAACCACTTGACATATACTACGCATTCTTCGTGTTTTGGGTTGCAATAACATTTACTTATTTTGAAGGATTTTGTGGAGACCCCAAAAAGGCTAATGTGGCAATATTGTGCGAACTTTGGTCTAGATGATAACTCGCCTCCTCATTTTCCTTACCTGTCGCTGTTGCTGAGGCCAGTATATTAAGTAGGCCATGCTCTGGACACAATAACAGTTAAATGTGTGAAAAGATCAGTCAAAGAAGCTGATATAATGTCATTATGTACATAGAGAGTTTAAAAGTGCTGAAATACCTCAAAATTATGCACAAAGCTTATGATTCCACATCTGTTTTTCTTTGACACTTTGGTTTCCTTGATTGCTTGCATCATTGATTCCTACCACAGAGGGGGATAAAAAGCAAGAGAACATTAATTTTCTTAAAATGACAAAAGACAAATGTCAACTTAAATTAAATTTTGACAGGTAAAAAATAAAAATGGCAACAACTAAAATATCAACTACGCATACAATTATAATGGCCCTTACATATAAACACAATATTTTCAAACCTAAAAT
>BLXT01000663.1:1048681-1066381 GCA_019648995.1 Plakobranchus ocellatus | reverse complement strand
TTATTAGGTAAAATAAAGCTTAACGTTGGCAGGTCTGCTTCTGATGCTAATAATGAAAACGTTTTCATTCACGCAATGACGCAGAGCTTTCAGCCAGCTAACACAAAGGTAGAGTGGAGAGTCAAATCGCATCAAAACGCACGCCTGCATTGTCTCCTAAGCTAGCCCAACGATATGCACGCAATGCTCAAGGTGAATGATAAAATTGATAGCACTTGGCAGTACTGCATAGGACTCTTGGAGTCGAAAGTTACAGGTATTGTAGGATCGGCTTCAAGGTCTCGTCAATAGGCCCAAGGCCTATAAAAGGGAGAAAAAAAACTACCGCACGCGGCCATACCAAAAAAAAAAAAAGTCAAATAAAAATCGGAATTCGTGAGGTTTTGTTTTTCCCGACTTTTTCCCGAGTTCCCGACCCATCACAAAATTCCCGACTTTTTCCCGATTTCCCGACCCGGTGGGGACCCTGTATATAGTAATACATAGTTTTCTCAAAGCTGTGGTTGAAGTATGATTGACTTTTAAAGTTATAAAAATAAGGCAAAAAGTTGGAAATCCTGTTTAAATCTGAAAACTGGCATCCCTGTTTATTGACCTTAGGCTTTCACCCCTGTAAGGTCTTGACTTAAAATCTCACAGGAAAAAACCATCATGCAGGCCTTCGAAAAAGTGATGAAAACAGAAAAGGAAAAAAAAAACCACATACACATTATATGCTGGCATGTTTATTATGTTTTACATTTTCCTTGACATGCAAGAGTTTCAAGGGAAAGATATACTTTAGAAAACTGTAGCTTAAAGTACTTTAATAATATCAGACATCTTGATGGTTTGCACAATTAAACATGCTATTTTTTGCTGCAAATTGACATATATGAAGAGCTTGGAACATACGATGAACAAAACAGCCTGGTTATCCATTCAATTTAAAACAAAATGTGAATAATTTTTTAAAAATTCGTTCTACACAAAAAAAACCCCTCAAAATAGCGGATTTATTTAGAGTTTTTAACAATAAAAAAAAAAGAAACCTGGTACATTAGTTGCCATCTAAATACAGGTGCTTGGGAATGCCCATGAATGTGCATTCACATGTACTTGTGCATGTGTTTTTCGGGATACAAGGTAAATTATAGACAATACTGAGCAATTATTCCTTCACTTAAGGTAATGCATGTACATGTATTATGCATGTGTTTATGCCCATTAATTATGCAGTAAAAAATGTGTCAAATCATAAAACTATGTTTAGGCCAAGCATGTGCTTACACTGTGTGCGTTTAGACAGTGACTGCTGTACATGTTCATGTAGAAATCTGACTTGCATTAGAGATGGTCCATGCAAATTTACTGTATTTCACTGGCCAAATTGTATCAAAACATTCTACAAGAACAGAGCTGGTGTTCAACTTTGTGGGATCAAGAGCAACATATTTTTTAAAAATCTGTATATTTAGCAAAGGCTAATGGTAGCCTAGATGTTTGATATTGCATTGATTCTGTTAGAGATATTATACCTGAGGTTCTGGAGCCTGACATTTGACATCTGCCACTGTGTTAGTATGTCCAGTCATCGTATGAACACAAGCTTTAGTACGAATATCCCATATCTGAAAAGTCACATAAAGCTTCAGAGATCCATGCAATAGTTTTTAAACTCGGCCTTAACCAAATGAAGAGCAATATAGTCAGTGCTAAGTCTGTGGATGATACTGCTCTCCCCTTGGCTACAGCAGAACTGAACTGACAATATCCAATGTCATAATTATTGAAAAATAACCAAATATTCTCGGGGTTTTTTCCACATTTAATCTTTCAATCATTATGATAATGTCCTGAGGAAATGCAAGGCTGTTACCTTTAATGAAAAGCATCATTTTCTTTTCAAATCTTTTTTCCTGCCCACTTAAACTGTCTCACACTCAGTGAAAGATATTAATTTCTGATGTATATGAAATGATATCACTTCTTTACAAAAATTAATAGATAAATTGGTGAAGATTTACTCAAAGATAATAATATTCATGTTGCAAGAGACAATAAGACTTTGCCATAAGAAAGAAAAAATATGTTACTTAGAAATCAAAACAGTTTAAAAATATTAAATTATACTTTTTACGATCCTTTTGATAGTAAAATCTTACTAGATTTTTCATTTCATGCAATTCAAGAAAAGAAATATTTTTTTTAATACTGCATTAACGATTTTCTAGTCATAACAAGTATTTTTGCAGCTAACACAATTTTGAGTGCTTCCATTTTCTAAAAGTTTGACGGAATGAGATGTGACTCAAACCTATTTGAAAAAAAAAAATGAAAACTTACAAAAAAATGGAAATGAAGCTTGTTGATCTTGGTGTGATATGACCTGACTTTGCCTATTATGGAAAATCCAAGAATCTTACTATAATCCTAGATCGTCGATTGTACTGGCAAAAAAAAAATTAAAAGGCTGGTGTCTTAAAACTGTTTGGATCTTCACATTCGCATATCTCCATAAATTAGAGCTTGACCTACCCTGACAGTGCCATCTCTGCCACAGGTCGTAAGGACGTCTATTGTTGGGTGCAAAGCCAAGGCATAACAAGCACTCAGATGACCATGGTAGTGCCGGATGGTCTGCAAAGTATGGCATAGAAAAGATGCATAAAAGAAAGTAACCCGTTGTGTCAACTACATTTCTCGGACCGATAAAATAAAAACAAAATGCATACAAAAAAGACTTACATTTGAATAGTTGTAGATAAAAATGACCTATACTTGAAGAAATAAAAACAATATCAGGAGGAAGAGGCTTTTAAATAAATACAATGACAAATCATTTGACTTTTATTTCAAAAGGTTTGGCAAAACATGTTAAAAATATGGAAGAAAGCCAAAAAAATTCAATTTTTGAACATTTATACCAACCTTGTTTTGCTCCAGATCCCAGCATTTGACCATTTTGTCTTCCCCACAGGAGAAGAGGTACGGCTGCCGAGCACTAACAGCCACACCCCGCACTGTGCTTACATGACCAGTCAGGGTCAGTTTTAGTGTGCCTGAGGCCAGGTCCCAGATCTGGTTAGGAGTGTGGTGAATAGTATCATTTCACAGATCAAATTTATACCTTTTCTAGACTATTTTCTATCACATATATTATATAAGGCGAATGACTTTTCAGATTTATCTTTACGGAGGGATAAGATCACTAATCCTTGTTTTAAAGCATTTGATAAAAATGGTGTTTGATTACCAGCTAGCCATTGCTTTAGATGTTTTTAAATATTGTACCAAATAAAAACCTGTTAAAATGTCTTCTCTGGAGTCCATCCATACCCCCCAACCTGGACTGGCCAACCTTTGAAAGGATGGAAGCAAGAGGGAAGAATTGTGGCCCACTGCATAGCAGAGCAGCAGTTGGGTGATTGTCACTTTTTGTCCTCCATCACATATTAAACTTTGTGTCCAGCATCCTTTTCATCTTATTTCATGAATAGAACTTCGCAAAAGCTCTGTCTTGCCGGACATAGCCCAAAAAAAACCAAAAACAATCATTAAGAACACAAATTTTTTCAGCAAAAAATTACTTGGTGGACAATATAATACATAGCCACAGTCACAACTTTCTACCACAGGAGCATATCTCACCTTTATGACACGATCAGCAGCCCCAGAACAGAACCACTCGTTTCCGGGCTCCACAGCTAGACATCTCACCCAGCCAATGTGACCACTGATAACCTGTGCAGATTGTTTGATTACAATGAGCCCTTATTATGAAAAAAAAACAGCGTATTTGTGTTTTACAACTTGTCTACTGCTAGTTGATGTTGACATTTGGGTCCCTTGTCGGGTTGACTAGCTATAACCTACAACAGAAACATTCCTGCAGATTTCAGAAACAATGCTCTATTCAATACACTCTCTGTGATGGAGGTCTTGGGTCAAGTGAAATAACAGAACTGTATGTCTTTTGATAAAGATACCAACAAAAACAAATTGAAAACATTGACAAGATTAATCCCCTCAAGACTGTCATTATGAGTCTATGGCTTATCGTAACTTAACTTCTTTAAATCACCTGAGATTGATTAAAGTTAGACGGGAAATGGTTTCTACATTCAACATTTGCTCCTTTAAAAAAAAATGGAGATGCTCTTAACATATTCTTTAACAACACAATTAAAGATATATTTGAATGAAATAAAAAGGCTATGTGAGCAGCTTGTGGAAAGAAAATGTTAAGCAAATAGGAGTTATCAAACAGATTTTCAGTAAACAAGCAAGAAATCTATGTCAGCATTATATAACACTGACACATTATTTAAAAATTAAAGAGTTATCACAAATTATCATTTAGTGTTAACATCTTGAAAATCATTTAAAAGAGCAAAAATGATGGCCCTTTCCAGTGCCAAACACTGATCTGTTTGTGCCACGTAGCACATTACCGATTTGTTATCACAGGCTTTTTTTTTGTCCCTGTTGGGCTGAGTCTCAGTGATGACTTTGAACATGCAACAAACCATCCAAACATATCAAATTTTTTATTCAGTTTACTAACTACTGCACCACATTTGTTCAGCAGCCCCACAAAAGGAGTTGAAATGCAAGTCTAGATGACTAAATTCAAGTCAAAATTATAAAGTCTAAAGCTCAGAAAAATCTGCACATCGAAAAATTACTTTTTTTTTTTTTTACGCTCATTTTTTTATCAGGTCATTTAAATTTAATCAAAAAGATCTGCACTTTGACTCTTTTAGTGGGACTGCTATGTGCACAGTCCTATGTATTGTAGTCTCACAAAATGATATGCATATATAAATAAATAAAGCATTCTTTTTCTTAAACTCTCTTAGTATGCACAATATTCAAGCTATGTATCTATACATGCCAACTCTGAATATGTGACAGAAAAAAAAATATTGAAAGAAAACAAACCATGTCTAAATCAGATTTAGATCTCACCCTGTAAAGTTTCCATGGAGGATGCCAGTTTGGCTTTGGCATTGTCTGAGCTTTCTTAGGAACCAACATCTGCTGCTGTCCAATGTTCACTGCAACTAGAGCCTGACATACAAAATAAAACCTGTGCAATTAGTTTTGACTCTCATAAAACTAATAAATTTAAATTTGACTTTCAGAAAATACAATTAATTAAAAGAAATGTATTTTATAATAGATTCTGGTCATGATGAATGAATTTAGTTTGTTTGCTGCATAAATGATCACAGCCTTTTTGGTGTTTGTCAGGCTAATTGTGGTGGTGGAACTGGACCTGCATTTCCACGGCAAGATTTTATTACATATCTTTAAGCACTCCCTACCCCCGCCAAACCAAACAAGGATTTTTGGAAGATGAAAAGGCATATTTTCTTAAATCAGTTTACCCTGCTATTATTTTCTCCTCCTCTGGTTCCATCACTGTTCAGTGGCATCAAGCTCTCCTGTCTGAAATTATAAAAAAAGGAAAAGATTTCAACACAACACGGATACATTTTATTATGTACTGTTATAATTGCATTTCTTTGGATTATACCCAGTAATGATTTTTGCATTTCATTTTTACACAAGTATGCCTCAGCTGCTTGTGTACTTTTGCAGAGTCAGATCAGAAAGAATAGAAAGGCTTCAACACGAGTCACATAAATTAATATTTTGATAAATCAAAATCTAACAACAATGAATCATTGCTTTCATAGCATAAAGAGCAGCTTTTTGACTCTTGTCAAGTCAAGTCTGAAGTCGATGACAGGCGCAAACCTACACTAGCTATGCACCACCACACTTAACACACGAGGGAAAGTCTGATTATCATTAATCATAATTAAAATTCGAGAAGCCCTCCCCTCCCCAAAAAAATTAAATTTAAAAAAAAAAAAAAGAAAAGAAAAAGAGGAAGAAATGAACAGCCATATTACCTGTGTGCATTAGCACCATCACCTGAAACAAATTAAAAAAAAGAAAAATATTATTTTATAATTTAATTCTTTTTGTGATGTAAATCTTCACTAAGTTGTAAGTGATGTAAATATGAATGCTGGTTAAAATGATGGATGTCGTTAATTAATTTTCAGAAAGAAGTAACTTAATAGATTGATAACTAGGACGAACCCTCCAACAAAAACATTACAATCATTGCATAGGAACAAGGGATGAGATACAGATAGACAGAAAGAACAGAGTTTGAGACCCGAAAAGGAAAACAATGCTTGAAATGTGAAAAATATTTGAAAGTGGGAAATATAATATCACATGCAGACAAAGATGAGAGAGGGGGAAGATGAAGGATAGGGAAAGAAAGTGAGATATGATGGAGAGAGAGAGAAAGAAAGATGGGTACAAGTAATAAACATATTGCTTCTATTTTTTAGACTAAATATTCAGAGACCAGACACCATTTGACTTCTTTCAGTTGAAGAAGTGAAGTGACTGATGAATATCAAAAATATGCCATGCTTTTCATCAACCCACTCTAGCGTTACCTATTGAATATTAATGATTGAGTGTTCAAAAAGTTTAACTTTCAATTTTGTCTTCTCTTCATGTCTTGTAAGATGAAACAACAAAAAATCTTTCATGTTTGACGGCAACAGTCAAATGGTATACAATCTATAAAAATGATCTGTATTTTCTAAAGAAGATGACCTAATTTTTTATAATAGTTTTGTAGAACTCTTGTATAATCTTCCAGTCCCATCTTAAAAGCAAACATACATATTTTGATGTTTTTCTTCCCATCACACTACAAAAAAAAAAGTGCAAGTATTCTACTTCGGGTTGTAGGGAATAGAAGCTGGAAAAAAGGCAAAGACTGAACAATTAGATGATGTGCTATGGGTGATGACTTGAAAGATCTATTATCACCATTTGCTGTAGACTTTATTTCATTTATTGTTCCAAATTTTGACTACAAAATTTACTTCGATCACCAGCATCATATAAGCTCCATGTAACTGATAATTACTACATAATCAGGCGAAAAAAAAGAACTTCCATACACAGTGATTGGATTTGACACAAAATTTTGTTGGCTTTCAAGCTTTACCTGTGTGATTGTCAGAACCAATTTCTCCATCTGAAAATGAAAAATAAAAAAATTACAGTATTTTAATTTTTTTTTTTTCTTTTTGGTTAACAGAAACACCTTTTTTATTTTACTCTGAGGTCAAGGTAATATCTGCAGTGACTGATTTATTTGATGGTCAAGTTAGCCAGATTAAAAGTATTAAAAATTCTAGACGTCTGGTAATTATTTTTTTGGTTGGTGCAAGTATATCCTATCCAATATAAAATCATCTTGAGCTTTAAGGCCCTTATCTGGCCAGTACATCCATGGCAGTCTCAGACTCACACAACCACAGAAAGAATTGTGCAGATTTCAGGGCATGTTTGCTGGCTATTGAGCAACCAATAACTGGTCAATGTACAAATCATTGTAACATTTTATATTCCTCTGACCATCTGCTTCAGCCACTGTATGGTTTTAAATATTATTATATTTTAAATCAAAAGATATAATAGATTAGAACGATGTTCTCAAATCAGCTCTAAAGTGTTAGATGCTGTAAGCAACAATTCTTAGAAAAAAAGAAAATCAAGGCAAACTTTGTCCTAAAAAAAAGATTTTACTGTAAACAATGAAAATTAATCTCTCCATATATTTTGACACATGCACAAAACTCTTCTCCAGTTTTCACCTCTGGGGAGTTTACAATTGGGTGTTGCAAGATAAACCATTGTTTTAAAATCAAAATGCCTAAAATTCTACTTGTCATTCATCTGGCTTGGTTTCAAGACAGATGATATATTACACAAAATAAAATTTTGATACATAAAATAGATCTTTATCAACCCCAACTACTTGAATGCATCACAGGCAAAGCAACCTTGATTGCCTATCTGGATATATAAATCATTATCTTTTGCTGCCCTGCCTGACTCAGCAACAGTTGAGCTCACCATGTCCCTTACATTCACTACCCACAGTCAGTTTAATCTTCGCTCTACAGCAAATAAAAAATAAAAATTAATGAAGGAACTACTTCATTAAAAATTATTGACCAAGACACCCAGAAATAAAATGGGAAGATTAAATAGCTCTCCAGCACTGAACATTACCTGCATCCATTCTTTGTTTAGCTTGAGTCTCTCTTTGTGCTGCCTCCTTAATAGGCCCATATTCATCAAGGATTTTTACTGCTCTTTTGATTTGGTCACTATATGAGAGAAAGAAAATGTTTAAAAAGACTAACGACTAAGAACAATTGCAAAAAATATATTACTTACAAAATGCCCAGAATTAACCAACAATTGCGAAAAGTATATTCTTACTAAGTTCCTATCAGCATTTTGCTAATGATATCTGATCGATTTTTTCTGGCTGCTTCAGCAAAATTATGACGGAATTAACTTAATATGAAAGATCGTTTTTGTTAGTCCATACACTCTGTCTGGTTAGAGTGCTGATAACTTTAAACTTGCAAGAAGACAAACCCCGTAAATGTCCCTGCAGGTACCAGGGTGTTTTCACAAATCATTGTGACACCTGTGCCTCGAACCTCAGATGAGACAGAGAGGCAACACTGTCCGATAACAAAGAAAGGATTAACAATGAAAACAGCTAAGACATAATCCTCATAAATTGAGTACTCAAGGTCCCATGTATGATGCCTTAACTAAGCAATAACTGTTTCAAAAAAGTAGAGGTAAGCAAATTGTACTTCTGGAAACAAATATCAGCTATTATAACCTTTTATTCAGTTAAGATCCGCTAAACAGAAAATCCTTTGAACATCAAAATGTCACCTGATTTCATCCATGCACATATATTTTTTGAGGACTAAATGGAGTTATTTAATTTAAATGGATAAGGTTGCAGATATGACAGAAGTAACAGCACAAAAATTAGATAGAAGGAGTAGTGATGGCAACAGTGGTAAGGATAGCAAAATCGTTTAAAGCGGCAATAGTACTGGTAGACCAATGGAAGTTGTGGTTTGTCACTGGTGACACCTAAAGCAGCAGTAGCAAGTGAAAGCAGCTAAAAAGGTATAGAGCCAATAAGAGCAGTTAAATCGACCTATCCCAGTTAGGATTTAAAAAAAAATAATGATAATCTTACAATTCACCATTCATCACTAGATCAATCTCACCTTTCATTGTCTCGCTCTGGCGCATTGCCCTGATCAGATAAGAACATGTCATGAGTTCTTTTTAATGATCTGAAGACAAGAGTGTGGACCGAATGCTTCTGCACTTCCTGTTTAGGTAGAAAAGGAGCATACAAAAGTTTTAAACAGGGCCTCCCAAAAAAAAAGCATTATATTATATAATATCTCTCAAAGTATGCTGAAATATGGCAAATTTTCTCTCTTTTCTAAACCCAAAAATATATCAGTGAGAAGTCAACTTTTCTGTTCATGATTGTGAAAAAACTGTCAAATGATATATTCAAACTGACGATTAGAGTATTCGATAAAAAAAAAGAAGAAAAAACAATAATAAAAAAAATCCACTGTCTCCTTTTTAACACTGCAATTCCCATGAAATAAAAGAGTCTCTATGAATAGCATAATAAAAAAAAAAGTTAAGGGGAAACATAAGCCCATATATTTTCTTTTTTGTAACATTACATGACTTTTTAAACCACTACCATTAAAATCGGCAGAGGGAGTTTGGGGGGAGGTTTGGCTTTTGTGTATCTATAGCCAGTGCACAACAAGGTGATCTCAGGCTTTCCGGCCCTCCACTATGCCAGGGCACTGTTGGCGGGGTTCAAACCCACAACAGAAGGCTCCATGCAGATCTCAGGGCAGACTCCCTTGCCACTGTGCCACCGACGCCCCGAGATTAAGGGAAAAAAATGAAAAACTGTCATAGTTATCGTAATGGTCGCCATTTTAGATTTTCAGATGTATATCCAATAAAAAATATTTTCAAAGCTTTATCCTTGGATAAAACTTAGTATATTTTGTTCATGTTCTAAAAATGTATGTATTGTCAGAGTTATATATATGACTTCATATCATACATTTTACTTCGGATTTCCATCTTTCAAAATTATAAAAATTTCCTGACAGGAATCTGTGTGCACGGCCGTCACTGGGTGAAGTACATTTAATTTTTTCTAATCAACTTTCCATAGAAGTATTAGAAGATTTCACAATAGCTTCAACGGGAAAAACCAGTTTTATTTAAAAGGGCAGACAAACAAATTTTAAAGAAGCCCATCTAGATCTACCTTCTGTCAATTCCCATGTAATCCATACAAAGGAACCAAATCCACTTGGCCTATATAAACTTTAAACTGCTTGCAAAGGTCTGAAATGTTTCAATTTAATTTCTAAAAATGTTTTGTTTTTTTAGTCACTTGTCAGGAAATGGAACTCCTGCCTGCAAATCTAAACTTAGGCTATCTATTTAGTCCTGAGATTAAGAAGAGGTTTGATGGGGTCTTCATCCAATACTCCTGGAGCAGAAGGGTCTGCTTCTAAATCTACTTTCACAAGTCTGTGACGAAATCAACAAGCTTCATATCTTTCGCAGCTAACAACAAAATGAAAAGGTCACGTGTATAAAAGTGTGTAGATATTGTTGAAAGTAGCAATATTTACATTATAATTTAGCCTGCAACCTCTTCATTTCGTCAGTAGTTTAATAAGTAGCCTAAATCTACAAGCGGACCCATCTGCTCCAGGAGTAGTCTTCCTCTAATCTAAAGGTTGATTTAAATCTATCGATCTAGCAGAACTTTTTTCTATTTATCAATCTTATCTACACTCTGGATATCTAGATATAAACATTTTACCTCTGTAGCCGCCATGACTTCAGATACCACTACTGAAAAGGCCTAGATCTAGATTTAGATTAGAATCTAGGCACACTTGCAGGGGTACTTCTCAGTCTTCAGACAGCCCACCCGTCTAGTTTCACAGATTTGGTGACACTTTACTTTTCTAGTTTTCTGACGAGTCAAGCGAATTCTAGAGTTTAGATCTGGCCTTAGAATCTATCTAGATTTATACATTCTGACAAAAGTTATCTCAAAGTAAAGATGGTCTGAACCAGATCTAGAATCTAAATAGATCCTAGGATCATTGGAAAATTGGCCAGAACGGCGTTGGGAAGCGAAGCGATAGATCTTTCATTCTCTGAGACTCTCATTCCCAATTTTTAATTTAGAGAGAAAATTAACTTTATCGTCAGAAGAGTGGTAGTAAACAAAGCTCTCGGCCGTAGGCCTATGCCTATATGAGAATCAAGATTCATCCAATATCCATATTAGATCCAGATTAGATTTAGATCTAGATCTACGCTCTAGATCCTGGCTGCATTGCTATGATGAGAGGGTGGATAAATCTAAATCAATGATTTAGATAATTTTCAGCCACGATGATACAGGTGCAAAAAGTTTTTGTTGACACTCTTATACATAGATCTAGATCTAGGAGGCCAATGCTATAGACTCTGTTGCTAGCATAAATCTCTTGGCATAAAAAAGAGAAAACTATGAGTATTCTTGACTGTGTAAATTGGAGGCAGATATCTTTTCAAGAGCTCGACTCCCTACTACGACTTCATGGAGATGTGGACAAATCTTTGGTTGATGAAGAGCTTAAAAACACATTGACACCTCTATGCATTGCTTGCAAATACAACCGAGAAGACCTTGTCACAGTTTTGCTGCACCATGGAGCTGACATAGAGAAATGTTGCTCTTCTTATCGCAAACGACCTCTCCACTTTGCCTGTGATCATAGCAATGGAAACCTTGGTCTTGTAAGAAAGATCTTAGAAGCCAAGGCAATAACTGATTCTCAGGTACCTGTTTTTATTCCTGTGTTTTTCTTTAAAATAGATGTAAAATGTGTGTAGATCTACATCATATTGTCATTTATATTGCTATGGATGCTCTATCTAAGAGGTTTGGAAAAGATTAGTTTTCACTTAAAATATAAAATGTTTTCAATATAAGTCCTGAAAGTATCAATTTTGTTATTTTTCCATGTGTTGCTTTTGGCCCAAAACATTACTTTGTCGTAATTTTTTTTTCATTGGGCCTATTTCCATGTAGATTACAAATATAACTCAAGCTGATGGTTTTGATGGTGGACAAAGTTTCAATTGTGATGCATTGGACAAAATTTGCTATCTTGGTAAAAGACAAAATCATGAATGATCTTTTGTCACAGCCTCATTTACAAAATGTATTGATGATGGTGAATTGAAGATGATTTCAAGACCATATATGTTTTTTATTCATGATGTGGCTCTATTTCACATTTTATTCAAATTTTACTATATAAAGCCTCCAGTTTATTTTCAAATTACACGTAAGCGCTGAATGCTGGCTTTTGTGAAAAAAATAATAATTTGGCTAAGTGAGTAGCTCAGTCATTATTGTAAAGGTGAGAATATAAGCCAATGAAAAACTGTAAGTAAGTTATTTTTATTTGAAAGCTAATACTTTACAGCTTGTGATTTTATGATGTTTATCTTAACTTAGTGTTAAAAAATGAGTTAAAAGAAAAAGATGGCAAGATCAAAGGCTTAAGTTGCAGAGGCTGTGACTATGATTCAAAATTTCGTCCCATTATCTGGGCTTTTGATTTGGTACCCTTAGTTTTGGTTGATGCTACCTGTATATATTATCTCCCACCAATTTTAGGGTGTATGACCATTTGTAGGTCTGCAGCACTATAGCCTAGAATAGAAGAAATGACTTAAGGTACTCATGCTTAAATCAACTTAAAAGAGTTTGGAGTATTGGCACTTTTTTTTTCTTGTGCTAGTGTATATATTGCCAGTGCTACCATTAGATAAGTTGCTTTTTCTTTTAGTCTTTTTTTTAATGTTGATACATCAATTTGTATTGAATTTTTTGATTCATAATGATAACTTGTTGAATATTTGGTTTTATAAAGTGCATGATTTTGTGATTCATGTTTGTATTAATGTGATTTTGAACAGGATGCTGATGGTAATACAGGTTTACACCTTGCCTGCACAGAAAGTAATGTTCCTGTGGTGGAGCTTCTGCTAGAAAACCAAGCAGATGTCAGCCTAGCAGATCTGGATGGAGAGACCCCACTCGTTCGTGCCTGCTTTGCGCGCAGCCACCGCTTAGTTGAGGTGCTTCTGCACGCAGGTTCAGACCCTAATGTGAAGGGAGGTCAGCCGCTTGAGATCGTGGTTGGCACACGTTCAGTGGAAACCCTCAAATTGCTCATTGAATCAGGGGCAGATGTCCAAAGAGGAGCATACTTGGCCCAGGCAAGCGAGATGGATCTTATTGATATGATGAAGGTGAACAATTGGAATGTGTTTATAAGATACGTAGTGAATCATCTGTCAAAATTGAGTTTACCTTTGAAAATTCTAATGTGATTTGGAGAGGGAAAGTTATCAGGTTGAAAGAGAAAAGAAGAAAAGACATGAATGCAACCTCAAAGATTTTTTTTTTTTTTTTTGTTTTATTCTTACCCCTCTGCAAAAGTTTTCTTTAAATGTATGAAAGATTTTCTTAATTGATCACTTGCAAAATGCAGACTCTATTTTACCTCTTTTATTATATATTTTGGATGGAAGAACTACCATGACCAATCGCAAACTAGAAAAGGGCAGGTGAGCATGAGTGAGATATAATTCATGGTAGGTTAGATATTAGCAGAAGGCCTGGTAAAAAAAAAGTAGGTCTGTGTCTCTTTACTTTGTGATGAGTGAATTTAAAGTATTGGTGGGTGACCCTTTTATGTGATTTTTGTCATTGCAGTTATCATTGAAAACTGTTTGCTTAATTTGTACAGAAAGAATGCTTCAGTTAAAAAAAAAAAAAAAAAAAAATCAAGCATTACTTTTTACACAACACTTGGAAACTGAAGATGTGTTTTGAATATGGTTCGTAGAAAATCTTTCAATCATAATATGATGGCAACCAACCTTTTGGTAATAGTAATAGCATTCTAATGTCTCATTTCCTTGAGGGATTTATCTGAATTTCCTTTCTTTCTTCCACGATGCATTGCTTGTTTTTGTTTGTTGTTGTTTTTTTCAGATGCATTTTCCATGATGTAATAATGCATTTTGATGCACCTTTTTAGTGATAAGAAAAGATTTGTGTAAAAAGTTAGAGTTTTCTTTGTTTCATATTTGTTTTGAGATCAGTAGGATTTCATAAGTAAGGATTTTTTAAAAATAATATTTAATTTGCTTTTTTTTTTCTTCTTTTAAATCTCTTTTTGTGTAATTCCATATCTTGGCTCAAAATCAATTTTTCTCTGTAAAGTTTTCACTATGGTAAAGTCCACAGAAAGAAAATATAGGCTGTTTCAATGGCTTAAAATGATCAAAATGGAATGTTTGTCTGATTCAGATTGGTCACAAAATATTTAAAGAAAATCCAAAAATAAAACCCTGCCGTTGATGTGTCAGGTGCCAAATGCAAATTGAAGGGCAAATAACTTTTTATCAATGTAATTTTGTAAATGATAATTTTAATGAGAATATATATATGTAAATAATGGCTAGCAAGAAGGTGTATGGCTTCTTAGATCTGACATTAAAAGTGCAATCAAGTTGGTTGCAGATTTTTGGTATCTCTTCTAAATTACCAGTGTGTTAATGTGATTGCAGAGCTGCCTGGTCATTTTAAAAAAAATTGGAAAAAACAAAAATTTGAGTGATTAGGATGGAATTGGCATTAAGCCTACAGCACGAAAGAAAAGGGCAAAACCAAAGAAATTAGTGTTCAGGCTCAAAGCAAGATAACTGTGATATTCGTTTGTACCTGTTTTGCTTATCAGGATTTTTCAACCTATAGTATGTATCAATGCATATCTTTAATTTGCCCATTTTATATATCTGATTATAATTACTTTTTCTCCCTTCAGATTCTTAACAATTATGGTGCAGATGTAAATAAGACCAATAATTTGGGTATGACGCCCCTTCAGGCAGCCTGTTTCTGCCGCTTCTCAAGTGCTGAGAGTGTAAGGTTGCTTCTTTCCTGGGGGGCAAATGTTCAAGCCTTCTCAAGCACACGAGAGACAGCTCTACACTATGCCTGTGCTGCACGTAGTCTAGATAAGATGCGTCTGCTACTGGCATATGGAGCACACCCTGGTGCCCTTGGAGCCCACTGGGTGACGCCTATCACAGCAGCTCTAGTCAGTCTGTTTCAGGAGGAGCGAGAGTCACAGGAAGCAGGTAGTCTCGTTGTTCAGATGGTGCGGTTACTGCTGGCTGCTGGTGCTAAGTTAAGGCCTGACCGCCTTCAGGGTCTCTGCTCGATTGTTGTTCTCATACGTAGCTTGGGTCCTCAAGCCAGACAAGAATTGCTGGACATACTCGAGTGGAGAGCCTCAAGACCTGCAAGTTTACAAGAGTTATGTCGTATTTGTGTGCGCAGAGCCACTGCTCCAAATGTTGACTCTAATGTCGTTAGGCTTCCTTTACCAAAGCAGATAGTAGCTTATCTGCAGTTTGAAGACATACTGTGATTTTAAATGAGAATCATATTAGGCTCATATATTTGTATGCTTCATGGTCATTTTTAGTGCAAATTTAATAAATTGAACTTTCTGTGAGATGATTGTGTTACAATGGAAACATTATGGTTTGAGCTCCATAAGATTAGAAAAAATCCAATTAACATGTTTTGATAAATGCTTTTTATAAGGTGATGTCTCTTACAATCTGGGTCTTTTCAGGTTGTCATCTCGATAGTGAGTGTGATGGTTTTTGTAATTAGATATTACTTTTTTTACAGGGGTTAACTTCGTTTGTGTGTAAGGGTTAATGAGACTGAGAAAGAGGAAAACAGGAGAGAAAAAAATGCACTTACGGCAGTAGGCCTATTAAGGATTAGGATTAAGAGAATCGAACCAAATTCACCTCAGGTTATGAGTTTGAAATTAGCAAACCCAAAGATGAAAAGAAAATGCTAACATTTTGGGCATTTGATTTATAAAAAATTCGATTTATTTGACTTCAGCTTTTGAGGTTTCCGTTGTATTTTAACCCTTTAGGTCTTGCATAAAACCACTCTACATCTCAAGGAAAATAGAGAAAAAGCATTTTTAATTCAAATGTGAATAACGGGAACAAAAACATCCTCCTTTTGCATTTTACATTTTGGGCAAAAATGTCCACATTCTGCCCAAGTGGTAATGGAAAATCTTTTCATTTAAGATGATTCACTGATCAAACCAGGCGATTGATTAATCATTGACAAATTTTTAAAAACAACTCGCTCAATTATACACACATATGTCAAGCTTTTTCTGCATTGATATATTTTCTGCAGCAAGGATAGGCTAGTAAGGTAACAAACTCACAGAAATTTTTTTCTCCACATGTGTTCAAAATTTAGTGTAGATACATTTTAAAATTTAAAACATTTAAAATTTTATAACATATGAGTTCAAAATATAAGCTTTTTGGTTACATAAATTGCATAACAGAAGTGAAATTGAAATAGCGTTTTAGTGATTGGGTATAAAAAGCTAAAATCTAATTTCAAATAACTTATGATAAGTTTTTTTTTTCTTCTTTTTAAATCATTAAAAATTAAAGGAACCTTGAATTTTTTTTTTAATGTATATTTTTTTAATTATTACTTTAAATTTTAAGGAACTGATAGTGAAAGTCTTTTTATTATTATTTTGTGTATGTGTGCAGTACTGGTAAAGTAAATGCCATGAAAACTGGGGGGTTTTTTTGCCTCTAACTTACTCTAAGGAAAGATATGGTTTTAGGGCATTTTATTGTCTATAGGCCTCCACAACTGCTTTCAAATACTTTATCTTGCCCCTGATATTGTTTGTGCTTTTTATTTCCACCTGTTTTATATGAAACATTTTGCCTGCCTGCTACTCCAGTAAATGTGAGCCAAACTTGCATTTCCAAATAAATGGTTAAAAATGTTGGTCCTACCTGTGTTCTTTTGCTCTTTCAGAATTATCTACACAGCTTTTAGTATGCATTGATGGAAAATGATGGAATCATATGAAAACCAAATTATGCACAATCAGAATGAAGTTGCTAAAGAAGTTAAACTTTTTCCTTGTTACATGACCTATGTGAACACTGAATTGATTTGTCATTAGCCTTGTTGTGCATGTATTATTTTATTAATTTTTTTTTTTTTTTTTGGCACTTATGTTCTCTCATCTGCTTGTGGCAATGATCCCAGATTTTATCTAAGTGATAAATATTATTGGGATCTGCTGTAATTCCGTCTTAACCAGATGATATAGGACCTCTGTCTTTAGAGAACTGAATACATGGCTAAAGCCCTCTAACTCATCTTCACACTCATTTTATTGCACAATAAAATCATTATTGGTGTCTTCTTCATCTAAAAATGCAATAAGCCTTTCAAAAAGAGTGATTCTCTAATTCATCTTTCCTTCCCTATTAAGTTTTCAAATATCAATGACCAGTCGATAGTTTGTGCTCATGAAAAGGTTTTGGTTTGATGTCTAAGCTGAAACTGAAAACCTTCTTACCCCCACAAGATTGATAAAGCTTGTTAGGACAAGTTTTGTAAAATTCATCTCAAGAGTCTAAATGAGACAGAAGCCGCATTTTGAAGAGTTAAACCACTGGAACAGTTTGAATGTTCTGTCTGTGAGAAGTTGTTGTGGTTAAAAACGAGATAGAGCTTTATTGATTGTGCGCCAAGGGGGCCAAGATATGGTATATCCTCTTTTTTTT
>BLXT01000663.1:1027960-1038337 GCA_019648995.1 Plakobranchus ocellatus | reverse complement strand
CACACACACTTTTTTTTTTTATTTCTGATAACTTGTATTAGCACTTCTTTCAGTTAATAGTATTAGTGCTTTAAACATCTTTTTTTTTCAAGTCAGAAATAAATAAAAAATGTTTGTCTTGTGTCCTTAAAACTGAAATCGATATTATATAAAAAAAAATATTGTTCTTTTCAAAAGTTTGCTTGTCTTCTCTTATATATATAATTTTAATGTAAATAGTTAATAATAAACACACATATATTATAATTTTTTTTGTCATTCTCAGCAACATTTTTAAAAACCACATAAACTGCAAAATTTGCAGGCTATGAGTTTATTCAATCATTTGTCCTCTTTCCAATTTTCTTAAGACATTAAATAAAATTCCTTTTCTCTTTTCTTAACTTTCCATGGTCTTCAATCTCTTATACTGCTGATATTGTGAATACAATATTTTGCTTGATCTATAGGATTTCCCATGGGTGGAGGCAGACGAAAAGGAACAATGTATGAGAAACTCCAAAATTGTGCCAATCAAAAGTTATAACTCTGACTTTTTGCATGTAAGTAGGCCCTATATTTTTATTTTAATTCAGCCCATCAAAGTATTTGCACTAAAGGTGGGACATAGCACAGAGCTGTGAATTAATTATTGAAATTCTAATGCCTCGGGATAAAGAGATAGCTCTGAAAGACTTTAACTTTAATGCAGACAAGAAAAAGGAGCAATGAGATACAGATATAGTATACATATATCTATTTATTCAATTTTTTGGGAAAAATTAAAATAACATACATGATGAAAAACTGAAGTTATGGACTTGAATCCTGCAATGGAGGTGAGCTATTATTGATTAACATCAGGAATAAAGTTTGGCAGATGGGATTTATAATTATGTGCATTTGTATGACTGTAATAATAGTTGTATTCTTTGTGACTGTCTTTAGCAACAATTTTCAAGTTTCTTTTCACAACTCATCAGAAGGTCTGCTCCATCTACTTTTCCATAACATGTAATTTTTCACAAAATCTAGCCATAAGAAAGGAGGTCTCGAGTTCTAGATACTCAACAGTGCTGATTATTCCTTTACTATACATAGTATTTAGTACATATCCTATTGGTTGGTATAATGTAACTATTACACAGTGCATCAAATTAGGTAATGAAATACAAGCGCTACGTTCCTGGAAACAACTGTAAATAATTCTAAGGTTTGAAGATGAATTGAAGTGATTAAAAAAGATAAATTTTAAATGAAAAACGATAGAGAAACACAACCACTAGCTTGAAACATATATCTTTCGTAATAAATAATTTCTTCATCTAAGAACAGAACTTAAATTTTTCTAATTAAACATAAAAGAGGAGTACCAAAATTAACACTTTCTTTAGTTAGTATTTAGAAGTTTTTTTTCTTAACAAAGACTAGAGAACCCATGCAAATACGTAAGTGCTGGAGTTTGCTTCCATTTTACAATGTAGTTTGTGAAGGAGGTTAATCAGCTCTCAGGTATCTCCTTAGCAATTTTGACAAAGGTCTGAATGGTGAATTATGATATATTGGTTGTTTGTTTTGGATTACATGATACATTATTATTAATAAAATTTTGTCTCTGATTTGGGAAAGGAGCCAAAAACAGATTTGTATATATATATATATGTGTAGATTTAATCTTTTTTTTTTTCCCTGCCAGATGCAACTATATGCTGAGGAGAATGACAGAAGTTTATGATTTTCTAGTTTGATTTGGACTCAAAATTATATTTTTTTGTCTTTGCTTTCAAATTTCATGTTTTGCATTTTAAGTGGACACAATTGTTTTAGATTTGACTTGCATCAAGTTAGGAAGTAATGGCTGTGGTAAGTAATGGTTGGTAGGTAGCATTCTCAGTACGCAAAGAAAATTGTTACTGATATATATCATGTTAAGATAATGAAGTTTTTTCTAATACTCCTCTAAAAGGTAAGGGCTCTATCATACCAGATAAGACCTGCTTCATTTTATTCCATTTTTTCTTTGTCACACTGTTATTTAATCTGAGTTATGAAAGTTTGTTGAATGGAAATTGCCATATCTATTTAAGATTATTTTCATTTTGTTGCATTACTGTTTTGTATCATTATTCAGTTATTGTAATTATCCTAAAGAAGGGCTAAAGAAGTGTCTTTTTTTGTCACATGAAGGTTTTTCTTACTTATATCCCTGCTGTAACCAATTAAAAAGCAGTTTTGCCCATAGACTTAACACTAATTTTATAATAATGCCTTTCATTTGGCTATAACAGATAATATTAACAAGTGATGAATTTGTGAATGATTTATTTACTCCTTTTATTAGTTATAACACTAGTTACAGAGAAGTTTGTATGATTTTAATTCTAGTGCTTGTGAAAAAATTATTTTGCTTTGATTATTAAACTCAAGAAGCAAAAAGGAAAAAAATCAATAGGTCACAAGTGAGGCTGCCACATTATTGAGATAACATCCTTTTTCAATGGGGGGAAAAAGTTCAGCAAAATGTATCTCCCAGAGTCTACATGAATCTCAAGTAACATATGTTTATAATCATAGTGTACAACTCCATCCTGGTAGCTCTTCAACAATCAAATCTGGATTGAGATTGGTTGAGTGAATGCAGAAACATAAAAGAGTGCCTCAAAATGTCTTTTTTATGACAATTTTTTACTTTGAGATGAATACGTTTTAGTGTCATTTGCTTTTGTTACCGATAAAATTTATGTGAAAAAAAAATTGTGTTAATACAAGGTTTTTTTGATTAGGGAGCTAAAAAATCAATGAATAATCAATCAATCAATCATTGAACCTTGAATTCAACGTGACATTAGGCTCAACCAAGAATACATTCACTCCTGTTTTTTCCCCCTCTTTGGCTTTGATTAAAAATCTTGGATTCATTGAGTGCCAAATTACCAGCCATGGGTTTAGCGAGCAGAAGCAAGGTGTTACTGGACTTCAGTGAAAAATGAAGTCAATTGAAAACAAATAGATGAAATTTACACATGCAAAAACGGGTTTCTTAGCTTTTGTTTATGCTGTGTGCAATACAAGAATCAGTTTGTGTAAATCATTTGCTCCTCTGTGTGAGTGCAGATAGGAGTAGGGTAGAGCCATGCGAGAACTAGTTGTGCCCAAAGAAAGTGGGGGAGGGTGGGGTTAGAAGGTTGTATTTATACTATTAATCAGGGTATGGCGGCAGTTTAGCAAAAAAGAGAAAGAGTCAGGAGAGGAAGAGATATTCAAAAGGAAAACTTATGACCACGTGCCTACAATATTATGTGACTGATCTAGTATGACCATGCGCCAATAATATTATTTAATCTATCTGTTTAGGGGATATATGCACTTGAGCACTTTAAAATTTAGATCTAGCCACACGTTTAGTAACCTACACATGTGTACATGTATTGATGTGCTAAAAATTTAGGCATCGGCTCACAGAACCATTTCATATCCTTTCACTATGTGTTCATATAATCATAAGCCAACATTTTCGACAAGACCTTGGATTCACAAGCACATTTTTATATTGCAAGGCAGGAAATCATTGTAATAGTTGTATTCATGTAACTATAGAGCTATTGAGAATATGATTTTTATACCATGCATGAAGCCAGTTCTTTGTAAACTTGGCAATCTGTCTTGAACTTGCTCTTACCTAATGTTTTACAATAAGGCTCATTAAATTGTTCCACAACAACCACTTTATATGAATTGGTCTGAATAAATTGCTTATCTTATTTTACATGAGACTTTGTTTGCTTTGTTTTTTTTCTTTTGGTTAAAACTATTGGGTTGGACTGTGAAAGATGAATGAATGACAAGGCATGATTGTTAAAAAACTTATTCTAATTTAGTCATTGCTTTAGCAGTTATTACAATATGTAGCTCCTGGACCAGTTCTGCCTCCATAAATAACTTTGTGGATTTTCATGAGTCAAGCTAGAACAGGGCTTTGGTGGCACAGTGGCTAGTAAGTCTGCTGTGAGGTCTGCAGGGACCCATCTATCACAGATTTGAGCCCCGCCACTGGTGCCCTGGCCTGACGGAGGACCCGAGAGCCTGAGATCACCTTGTTGAGGACTAACTATATACAGAAAACTAAACCATATCAAGCTAGAACATCTAAAATTTGTGAATGTTGTATTAAATGTGACACTGTACAATGCTTATTTTCTATACATCTGTTTTTTTTTCAACAAAGGGAAAGAGTGGTCACACTTATGTTTTTGCACATATGTGGTGAGAATCAAGTCTCATAATCTCCATTAAAAAAAAAGGTTAGGATGAATGGATGTACTCTCAGTGAAGAAGATGAATGAAATAAATATTGATAAATTTTGTACATGTATTCTCATTAAAGAAACAAAAATAAAAATTACTTCTCATTGAAAATTCAATGCAATTGATAAAAGGATTATCTCACAAATTTTAACGTTTTCTTCTTTAGGTGTCTTGTCTGGATCAGACATTAACGATCATGTTTCTCCGCTCAAATCTATTTTCAGTTAACCTCATAAAGTTGTTGTTACTTTATCTATTGCCCATGATGTAAGACCGTCAATAAAACTATAAAAGTTATTCTCTGTCTACCTCTATAACATGTTAAATGAAAAATTATACATATGTAGAAAAAATATGCAGTGCATCCAATATCTACATTCTCATGATCATAGTGCCTATCTCAAAATGAACATTTTTATTCGGTCCCAATTATTTCTTTCCATTTTGTAAATAAATAAAAATCGTATACAATTTTATAAGTGATATTGCTGGTAGTTATATCAACATGCTTTCCTTAGCATTTCATTTATAAGTTTATACATGTATCAACTTATTGGGTTTTTTTTTTTGTCATTATACAGCACCTTTCCTTTTGCTTTTCCACACATAGCTCATCAGTTAATGTTTATTGAACAAAAGAAATAAGACTGATACACATAAAAACATAAAAATTTAACCTTTATTTTGGCTCCGTCAGTTGCTATTTTGATCCACAATAACATTCTCTTAACCTATATTGGCATAATACTAATCCCCCCTTTCATGTTGATATCTTGGGATTGCACTGTCTTTGTTTAATATTGAAAGAACTGATTATTTTGGTGGATTCCGATAGAATAAAGGCAGCCCCGGCCCTTTCCTTGTTTTGAGAACTTTATCATTTCGTTTTGCTTTGCTTTATTACCATTCTGCTACTCTAAGCAATTTTTCAATTTAAAAAAGCAATTTTTCAATTAAAAAAGAAGAAGTGTAAAATTTACTTTAAAATTTAGACAACAAAATAAATTGTAAATTATTTTTAAAATCTCCAATTAAAATAAAGAGGTTAGAAGGTGCTCATTTATCTAGTGGGTGCCATTCCAACAATGTAGCTCAGGCCTTTCTCTTATTTGGGCGTTTGTTATGTTTCTCTTAAATTTTTTTCACTTCACAGCTTTATATATTCAGAATATCCAAAACAACTTTGATTAAACAAAAAAAAAACCAAAAAACAACGAATTAATGATCTGTGGATTCTGTCTTCATAATGTTTGCCTAAATTAAAATGGAAGCATCAACAAAACAAGAAAAAATTGATCATCATCTCTTAAGAAAATACTGCAACTCTTATTTTCTCCCCTTCAAGTTGTTTCAATTTTGTATCCCTAAGGCATTATTGTTATTGTTTTTAAGCCAGTTCTATTTTAATTTTCAATAACATTGTGATGAGGTTGTAATAAAGGTTTATTCTGTAGGTTACAGGCATACAGTAGCATGAGAAAAATATGAGCACAAAAAAGTCCAAAATTGAGGGTTTTTCAAAGACTGCAGATAAGTTTAATACATTTGCCACTTTGGCATAGATCTCTGATGTAAAGCTGAATGTTCTAATCCACTGATGGCATAAGCAAAGCAATTGCACCTGATGAGGGTCAGTTTTATCCACAACATATGGATACATTTTAAGATGAATAAAGCATTATACACCCAGTTCTAGTTTTCATAAACCTATACAGGTTTTTATAAACCAAAAATGCTTAATTATGATCAACTTTCATCAAAAAGCTGCACTTAAAAATGTGGATGCGATTCTTTCTTATTCTGAAGCATCAAAATTTTTTAGATTAATTGATCAATTTGATTCTAAAGAAATTCATCTTAGGAGATTTCACTATGCACCCACAATCATCATTCACGCAGTTGCTTAATTCAAAGTAAATAAGAATCAGAGCTAGCTTTATGTGTTGAATAACGAGTGGAAATAAATGAGGAATTATCAAACACATATAACCAATGAGGATTTGAATTAAAGGACTCATTCCCATTACAGATAAATTTTACTTAACCACATATGGGCAGGAGGTCTAACGAAGATTGAAATATTCAATATTTAATAACAATATGTTTGTTGGATTTTGTGCATTGACGTATAGAGCCTGTTCCATCATTCCCATTACAGATAAATTTTACTTAACCACATATGGACAGGAGGTCTAATGAAGATTGAAATATTCAATATTTAATAACAATATGTTTGTTGGATTTTGTGCATTGACGTATAGAGCTTGTTCACTTTGAAGCGATCTCATTCAATTTTACGCCTTTACCAAGATGGGCCATTTACAGCAAGCATGAACTGGGGACTGAAAGGGTCCTGCAGTTTTCAAAGTTGGTTCACAATTGATTTAAGTACACTCTCATAATGTCATGAGGGTGGCATTGAAAGTTCAGTCTATGAATCACTATCACCATTAAGAAAGACAAAGAGTATGATATTGAAGTTGTGAGATTGGAATTGACGACTAAGAATCAGAATACAATAGACTAAAGTGTAAATATAACAAAATAATTAAATTTTAGACGATTTACTTTCAAGCAAATGAGATCAAAATACCACATTAAATCACCATCTAACAAATTATTCAGTTTTTTCTTTCTTAAGGAGAACTTAGTGTTTGTAGTAGCTCACTGGAAATTGTCATAGGTGTTACAGAGTAAATTTTATTTGCCACGTTTATGAAATTGGGTTCTGGCTCTGTGGTCACCTCAATGGTGGACTGTGGTCCAGCCACAACAATCTCTGATGATGAGTTGGCCTCTGTAAAAGATGACGATGTTGATCCCACTGAAGATACTAGTGGTAATGTGGTGGAAGGAACCTCCATTTCCTCCGGTGAAAAGCTTGTTTCTTGTGTTAAGGAAGCATGTTCGGGGCTGGACTCTAAAAGATGAGAATTAGTGCAAAGCTTTTTTGATGAGAAAGGTATAAATTTCACTCGCCTCGGAAAGCTATTATCTCTAGGTGTTATTTTACTTGTAAGTGAGGACCTTGCTTTGCTGAGAGAGTTGAGTGATATGCTCCGCTGATAGGCTGCAGTAAGGGCAGCGTCTTTTGACATAACCCCAAGCTCTTCAAGAACATCTTTAAGAGCTTGTATAGTGTCCACAGCGGTCTGGAGGTTTGAAGTCAGGTCTTCTTGGGAGATCTCTGTCACTTGAGTTACTTTACCATAAAGCTCTGTCAAGATAGACAGAGCCTCATCAGCCATACTTACTCCCAGGCGGGTAAAAAGTTTGTCATACATAGCCAATCTAGCATTACTTGCTGCATTTGTGGCCAACTTACACAGGCCTTTGTTCATGGCATCTAAACTTGGCTCTAAAGATTCTTTCAGAGGCTCTGGAGATGAACAAAACTTTGACTCAAAGGAAGTGTCTAGTCTATATTTATTTTGAATTGTTGGAGGAATTGCTGGAAGATCTGGTATGTTCATCAGCCTTTGAAAGTCCCTTGATACATTTTGCTCTGGCTTGTACGTTAGTGATCCATTGCTGTGTGCAGTGCAAGTAACATCATCAAAGATTGCAGTCTGGGACAGCACATGTGCAAAACGCTCACTGCTTTGAGGATCACTTTTTACATTTTCAAAAATGTTAACACTATCTTCATGATCATAGAATGGCTCGGTCTTGATCACGCCCTCTAAATGTGAATGGGTTGACTCACTACTAACAGAGCCAGACTTGCGTTTGCCTACAAAAGTTTCAACAGAAACATCTGGCCCAAAAGACTTAGGTTTTCTGATTCTTTTACTTTTTCTTTGTTCATTGGCTGTAAAATCAGACTCCGCATCCATTGCTTCATTTACATTTTGAATATTCTCCTCCTGTTTTTGCTCTTCCTCAAGCTTCCGTTTTTTCTGCAAAGCTTTCAGTGCTTTCATTCTCAGCGCCACCATTTTTTTTCTTCGAATGTTAAACTGTTTTGGAGCCATAGCTTTACAATGCTCGCAGTCTTCTTCTTGGATATGCTCTGGTCCCAGGCAGCTTAGACACTGATCATGGCCATCAAGGGGAGAAATGTAGCCCTCACAAATAGAACACAATTTGTGATTTTCTAGAGGTGCCTCTTTTTCTTCCAATGGCTGTAATTTGCTTTGAAGGGTGACATTGGCAGAAGGTTTGGAGATGATTTTTCCTAATGGAAGGCCTTTCAACAGCTCTTGAAGATTGTTTCCCTTTTTGCTAACATCGCCATCTGGTAAACACAATGTGACAGTGTAGGCACTGTTAGTCCCAGTGCTGTCTATTTCTCCCTCATTAACTTGAGACTGGTTGTTCATAGTCACTACAATTGAGTCAGGGTTTATACCAGCGGCTGCCAATAGTCCTGACAAACCACTGGCATCTACAGCACTGGCATCTGCTTTGCAGCCTCTACTTTCTTCACTAATTAAACCATCATTTTCAGTTGCTCCAACACTCAGTGTTTCCTGCAGATTATCAACAGAAATAATGTAAGAACCACTGTCACCTGTATCGAAAGATACAACCTCTCTCAGCGCTTTGTTCTGGTATGATGTTGAGGGAAAACTTTCCTTGCCCACCTCACTTTCTGCTCCATCCTCATTTTGTGAAAGCACTTTGGCAACAATTTCTCCATTATCGTCATATTCTAAAGTGGGTTCATTACCTTTTGATGCACCCTGTAATTCATTTGACTTCAAACTTAGCTTTGCTGCTTTGAAATGTGTTTTGGCATTCTGTAAGTCTTTTGGGGTAACATGTGGCCCCACTGCTGTTTTGATTTGAGCAGTAGGCACTCCCAATTCCATAAGGGTGCCAACAATCTTTCTCTCATCTTTAGTCATTCTGCGAACCTCAGGATAAGAGTAATACATCTCATCAGTGCAGGGATGGGAATGAAGATGATAAGAGTCTCTTATTATCAAATAGTTTTCTTTCCGACATGCGCTTACATTGATATATGCCTTGCAGTTTGTTTTATAGGTCCTGCAATTAGAAAAAAAGGACAGTAATTAAGACTTTCTAAGGCATAATTGTAGAGATAGATAAATTAGAGGGTCTGCAGCATTTTATTTTAACAAAAGTAAAAGCTATAGTCCTGTTAATTTTGGTTTAAAAGGATTCCATTTGCTTCTCCTATCTGATCTACACGTTTTTAGTACAATCAACTCATACTGAAGAGAAAAACACAACTTGAATACTTTTTTTTATTACTGTATTAAACTGTTTTGGGGACTGTACTAATCATTAAAAGCAATTGAATCTTGTCTAAGAGCCTAAAAATATGGTCCCTGTGATTCTCTTGGTACAGAAACAAATGATTACAAAGTTTGGTTTAAATATCACACCTTTGAGAGAAAATATAGAGATAAATAAGTAAAGCTAAAGTAAAGAAAAATCATTTTCTCAGTATATATACACTATAGAAATCCCGTTCCTTTACCCATTCAAATATAAATAGAGTATAAAATTTCGGTATGCATTAATAACATTGTTTTTTATAACTGGGCATTATTTTCATGAGATAAAATCATTTATAACCTTAATTCAAATTTAATACTGATACACTGTATAATGATGCTTATACTAAACATAATTATGGCCTAAATGACTTACTTTTGCTTAGGCCTGAGCCCTGTGCCAAGACTTGTGTAAGAACCATAGTGTTTGCACACTAGGATACATGATGCATACTTCAATCTGATATCAAAGAAAGGCCTCTTTTTCAGAGCCCTGTTTGCCTGTTCCACTGTCTTAGCATTGCTTATATTAAACAAGCATTTGTTCTGCTCGCAATGTGCGTCTAGAGCTTCTTTAAAATCAGCCCATGTATTGTAGATCTGACCTGGTTCCATCCTCAGCGGCATTTTGACTCCTAGATTGACATGGAAATTGTACGATTATTCAATTTATTGTAAATGAACGATTTAAACTCTCAATCTAAGAAAGGAATTTGAATAAAGAAAAGCATGCACTGATATCACATCCCTTACACAGTAATCACCTTATTCAAAGAGTACATAGTGAAAACGTATAATGAGATATGCTTTGCTGCTAAAAAAAAAAAAAAAAAAAAAAAAAAAAAAA